>JAOEHX010020939.1:0-15046 GCA_025448015.1 Bolborhynchus lineola | reverse complement strand
TCTGCTCTGCTAATTCAAGTCTCCCACCTGAGAGCTGGCGGTGACCTCATCTTATGTGTGGTTCCTTGGGATGATGAAAGCAGCAGATGTCATTACTATGTGGCAAAAATATAGTGGAGACTGTTCAGCTACTGCTCTGGAGTTTGACATCCGAAGCCCTTTGTACTCTTCTTTTTTCTTTTGTTTTTGATAAGGATAGACAACTGCTCAGGTTTTCAAGAAATGAAAAGCCAGGAAAGCATTTATAATACATTGGTGCCATTATCAGGGTAATGATCAATCATATTTATATACACTTTAGACTATAAGTGTCTAACTATGATCCACAGCTGGCGAAAAATTGGAAAATTGTGTCACTTTCTCTCTTTTTGATTTTTAATCTATTAAAAAAATTACTACAAGATAAAAACAGTTCACTTAGAAAACAGGAAATGAAAAAGGTGGGGTCATCAAAAGATGCAGAATGTGCCCAGAGGGAGCTACTCTAAACTAATATCACTTCTTAGGGATGACCTAATGCATTAAAAATTTGTTTTCATTTTCTAAATAATTATTTCTGATTTGGATAAAGGTTTTTAGTTTTAATGAAGCCAGATGTCTGTCTTTGTGGGCCTAGGACAACAGATGGGTTGTACTGTATTAATATTGTCTTCATTGAAAGCCCGAAAAAGGAACAAAGGTTGCTGGAGGGATTGGAGCGACAGAGATGAGTGGCCGTGGTGCAACCTTTGTCATACTCTGCTTAATTTAGCATAGGAAAAGAGGAAGAGATATGGGGAAATAAAAGGAAGAGGAACTTTTTCTTGTACAAGTGCCTTCCTTTCGAAGGGGAAAGAGAATTTCTTTGCAAATCCCATTTCCTTCCTTAACTGCCCACTGTTTGAGATATTCTTTATCGGGTTGGGGTGCCACTGAGCAATGACTGTTGATGTCTGAAAGATGGCTGGAGTCAAAGAGCACGATCAGAAGTGCTGCTGTGATGGCATCATGCATCTTTGCAGAATATAATCTCATGATTAAAACACCTCTTGTAATCAATGAGTTGCACTGTATAAGACAGGATTTCTGAAACATCAGCAGTTTGGTGACATGCTTTTCTGAGACCTGTCATCAACCAACAAGCATATAAAGGTTTCTGATTTTCTAATTAAAAGGGTCAATTTATCTTCATTCCCCATATGCTAAGTGAGGTTGATTAGTGAAAGATATAAGGGATTAAAATTTTAGCTGATTATAATTAAGACTAAATTATTCATTGCAAATAAATTATCTGGCAAGTTGGCCATTATCCTGTTCCTGAGCTGATCAAAATCCAGTCTAATGTTTTTCAATCCCATAACTGTTTTGCAAGTTATTTCCAAGTACTGACTACACAGGACAAAAACTTTTCAGAAGATAAACATGGACACTTACGTTCACTGTCCATTGTGTAAGATGAGTAAGTCTGGGAAAGTTGGACAGTCTAAAAAGTTTTACTGTATGTCTGAAAAAACATATAAATACATCTTATGCACCATCCAATATAATAGTCTTACGTATGCATTTTCTGTCTCTTGCTAAAAGATATTTATCATAGAATCATAGAATGGTTTGGGTTGGAAGGGACCTTAAAGATCATTTAGTTCCAGCCTCACTACCACAAACAGGGACACCTTCCACTAGACCATGCTGCTCAAAGGCCCATCCAACCTGGCCTTGAACACTGCCAGGGATGGGGCATCCACAGCTGCTCTGGTCAACCTGTGCCAGGGCCTCACCACCCTCACAGTAAAGAATTTCTTCCTAACGTCTAGTTTAAATTTCCCCTCTTTCAGTTTAAATCCACTCGCCCCTTGTCCTGTCACTACATATCCCTGTAAAGAGTCCCTTTCCAGATTTCTTGTAGCTCCCCTTTCGGCACTGGAAGGTGCTCTAAGGTCTCCCAAAAGACTTCTTTTCTCCAGGCTGAACAGCCCCAACTCTCTCAGCCTGTCTTCATAGGAGAGGTTCTCCATCCCTCTGAGTTGTAAAAGGAATATTCAGTTGTAAAGGAACTTATTTTCAATTGGAAGAGGAGCACAGCAAGGCATTTACTACTGTGATTTTATGTTTCTGCAGAGGTGGGCCTGAGCAGCTGCAGGTTGCAAAATCTTGGTCAAAACCTTATGTCCTTTTTCAGGTTTTTCATGTGGTACAAGACTACAAGAACCCCTTTTCCTTTTCTAAAATCAGCTTTACACCCAGTAATAGTGCTTTCTCTGCCTATACCATCTCAAAGCTTCCTGCTGCTTTCAAAGGGTCAGTCTAGCAAAGCTTTCTGTATTTCCTGCTGTCAGGTACCTAAGAAAGCAGCATGAGGTACCAGCTTGCCACAGCACTCTGTGGTGGCAACAGGACTCGGCATACCACCGGGATCTGTCCCTGGCTCCAACCGCTGCCACCTGCAGAGCTGGGACTGGTGCCCTCCCAACTGCTGCAGCACTCCCCCTGGCTCCCTTCAAGTGTCAGTAGCCACTTGCCAGGTAACACTGCAGGAAAGGAACCTGGCAGAGTGAACAAAGGCTTTTGTAACCCCCAAAAATCCTGTCTGTGTGGGACAACACATACCCTGCTGACGCCCGTTTGCCCAAACAGACCCATGTCCCAGCCACCCAAACAGCGGTGCCTGTCATAGGGACAGAGCTATCTATGCCTGCATTACAGAACTGACAAGTTGCTAATCCTGGCACAAGAACTTGCCAGTGGGCAGGGTGTCATATGAACAGATGAAAAGCAGCACAGCCATGCCAGAGATCTGGCCAACTTCATCCCAGGAGCAATGGCACTAGGATTGGCAGCATTGCACCTGTGACCTTAGTGCCAACAGCTTGGCTAACGATTCTAGACTGAGGTTAATATCTGCTGGACCAAATGGGCAGAGAAGCATGTTTGTGTCACTGCAGGCCAGAAGCTGATTATCCTGAACATTCTAAGTAAAAGTTTAGTGGCTGCATGTGAGAAACTGTTGAATTTTTAAATCAGTAAAGACAAAACAATTATGTGCAAGGTTAGTGTGAGGGTTTTGTCCTTTGGGGGGAGGTTTAAGGCTGTGGGGTTTTTTTGCATTTCACAGTCATCAGATTAGAGATCCTGTTTGAATACTTCACATAAGAGGATGACTTGCGTGTCTGAATTTTGATAAGGTTCTTGGACATTTTTCTTCTTTCAAACCAAAACATCTCATAAATGCATCTTTCAAGGGATAATGTCATCTGGTTTGTTCATAATTAAAAGGATGTTTCAGGAAAGCAAAAGCTTTTATCTACCTTTTAATCATGAACACTGTATTTCCAGCTGGCTGGAAGGGTTATCAGAGTTTGAAGTTAAGGTGCACAAAATGCATTTCCAGGAGAGAAGGTTCTGTGTTACTGAGCAAGGCTGCAGTTGCTTAGACCAAATCCTCTTGTCACAGTTCTTCCAGAGACAGGAAAGCATAAGCAGCAAAATTTCAAAGATCCAGATGTTGTGGACTCTGTGTTTATTCTTCTCTCTTTTTCCAGTCTCTTTTTGCAAAGAGGATGGGAGTAAGAGTGGCTAAAGAGGAGCACTGTTTGCAGTGAATCATGTTCCTGTAGGTTTTGCACGTTCCGGGATGCCAGAGTTGTGCGCATGTGGCTGCTAATAGCAATGCCAGACTTCTGTCTAATCAAAGCACTTTTTCAGCTACCCTCCCTCTCACTTCTAGGATGCAACTTCATGTGTGACAGCAAAGCATGACTGTAAGCATCATCAAAGCTGAGGGGAGCCAAAGCCAGACTGTATGACAGGCAGTGTGCTGGTGAGCCTGGGGCTGTGCTCCACCAGCCATCGTTACCTCCCACAGTGAGAGATTTCATGATGAATAGTCATGGTTGCCACATCCTTGGCCTTGGAGGTGATTGTCCATGATGTGTTGTGGTTGGAAAGAAGCAGTTGCAGCCCAGCTGGGGTTCCCAGATGCAAAAGCTTGTCTTGGCACAGTGGCAGATTGGAGCAACTTCTGATGTGTGCTCTGTTGGCACTGAAGAAATGTGTATACAATCCCTTCCCTCTGAGAGCAGCAAAACAGCTAAAGGTTTGTCAGAATCCCATCATGCAAAAGAGTAAAGAGGAGAAAAAGAAGTCACTAAGATTCACACAGAGAGATGGGTTGTTAATGAGTGTGCACTACCTAAGAGGATCCTTTTTGTCTCAGAGAGCTGGATGAAAGCAAGTGTAGAGTGCAGAGCTATACCGAGCAAGGAACATGAAACAAATAAAAAGACTCAAACAAGTATTCAGGCTTGCTAAAGCTGAGACATTGAGAACACTGCAAAAGACAAAGGCTTTGCTGGCAAGAACACCCTCTTCCACTGATGGACCAAATGGAGCTGATGCAATTGTCAAAGGTCAGAGGGAGAGAGTAATTCCCTGATTAGAAGAAGAGAGTAATCTAGAAGGGAATCCCAGAAGGGTGAGGTGGTAGGAGGAGGGGTGTCATGAACAATAAAAATGTACTGACTTAAATCCCAAAGAATGCCAAAATGTGGTAGGGAAACCAAGCAGAGATTTATGTGCTAAGTTTCTTATGCTGCTTAAAATAAAATTCAGTTGTCAGAATGGGGCTTTCTACAGGATTTGGATTCTGGGACAACACAAGAGAAACTAGTAGGGTGTATTCAGTGGTTATCAGTGGTCCAGGGATGCTCACCACAGCCGTACTGAAGCATCCCACATATAGGTAGTGGATCATGACATACAGATCTGCCCATCTTTACTATCCATACTGATGCATGGATCCCAGGAGTGAGCTGGAGTGACCAATGACAGGCAGACTTAAAAAAATTAAGTGTTGAGTATATCATTTAGAAAGTATCAATGGATGAAAGATGTGAAGAGAAAATAACTGCAGATCATTCTTTTGTAAAGGCAAACACAAAAATATTCTTATATGCAAGCTATAAACAAAGTAGCAATGTATCTACATTAGAAATGAATTAGGGAGGTACCTCTGACATTTCTGTTTTCTTACGACATTTTGGTTCTTTTTGTATGCGAAGCGAATTTCATTTCTGGCAGTTCTGGTTTGGTGTAGAAGTAGTGTTTCAATATTTCCCCCACTGACAGACATCAATCAGGGTATATCCCCTCTGGAAAAGCTTGCAGTCTAAAATAAACATGTATTAGGACTTGAGAAGTAATTCTGCTGGCAGATGAGTGCCAACGCCAGCTATGTGTGACAGACAAGAGAAATCAGAATGTATTTTAAAAATACTTTGGTTATAGTTAGCATTTCCAGTTATTTTTTATACAAGAATTTCAGGGAGGGAATGTTTGTGTGAGAATTATAACTGGGCATATCTTTTTCCCAAGAAACTCCAAAGAAAAAGAAAGTCATGTGATATACAGCAGCAAGGATGACTAAGAGAGCTTTTGTTTCCATCCCAGGAGATGGGGTTTAGAAAGTAGGATCCACAAGTGCTCTGTTTCTCTCCAGAGGACTGTAACAGTACAGCATTCACATACAGAACGTACATGCATGTGACACAGCTCTTAAAACACAATTCTTAGTTATTTTCATGCTGTGGGTGGGTGAAGCCCCAGTGCTTATAAAATGTCTGTTATAAAGGAGAAGTGAAAGACTGTTTGCCCAGTTCAGAGAATACAAACAAATTCTAAACTAATTCAACAGCTTTTATTTTCTCCAAACTGCCATAAAATGTAAAATATGTGAAAATACTGTTAACCAAAAAAATTGCTTGCACTTTTCCAGATGAATTTGTACAAGCTCTATTATACCACTGTGATTTTAACGATATGTTACAAATGATAAATTCTTTGATTATATCATATTAGATATGATTAAAATTATGAAAATGCTCAATGGTGAGCTTAGAAACATATGTTTTTACCACTAGGGTTAGTCCCTTCTCTCCAACATATTTTTTATCTATACTGCCAAGAAGGTCTTTTACTGAAACTACCAAGAGGACAAGACACAGAAGTTTCTTCAAAGTAGATTTGAATAACAGTATTTATTTCCTAATATTGTGAAAATTTGGTTGACATCAAGCATTTCTTTAGCATTTCTTTATTTACAGTGACAACAGATAGTGGAAGGAGAAGTTGAGGCTGGACACTTGTGACAAAGCAACCATCTGGAGAAACAGAGAGAGAACAGGCTGCTTCTGGGTGTCAGATCTACCTGGGAAAAGGGCTCAAGCCATCTGCCCCAGGCTGTGCTGGAAACTGATATCCAGCAGCTGGCTGTTGCACTGGGGACCTTCCAGGGCAAGTCCTGACCTAACACGTGTGAACCTGGGCTCATTTAATCACAGGTCTTCTACAAGTCATTAGCAACTGTAATAATGACAATACCTATAATAACATTGTAACTTGTATCCCCAATTCCTGCATATGAATGCCTATGGGTATTACAAGAGAGCACAAAAAAATACTTATGTAAACACAAATTCACTCATGAAGAGTTAAGACACCAGCAGTTAATGCTTAGCAATCAGTGTTTCAACACAGACCCAGGTGATTTTGGCAGAAAATGTCCTACATTGTACTCCCTTTTACTGCTTTATTAGTTCAACAACTAGAAATGATGGCTACAGACATTGCTTTAACGGTTAATGGGACAATAAAACTCTCACTCACACCGGAAGAGAGAGCAATGCCATCTCAGGTACTCCAAAGATAAAGAATGATGACTGACTGACACATCCCAGAGGAGGAGGAGGAGGAAGCGCAAAGGCTAAACTTACTAGTGCTTCTCCATGCAGCAGAGCAATGAGCAGACTGTGCTCTCAGGGTAGGTCCATTCAATGTTTTGCAGCCAGACATGAAGCTTCTCCCATAGCTCATCCTCCCTGAAAACAACACAACTTTGTTAGCTGAGCACAGAGACTTAAGTATTAGGGTTTCCTAGGGTAAGAAGCTTTTTGTTAGTTTGCAATGTGACTAGCAGTAAAAAAGAAATCTACCCAAAATATGGATATCTACACTGAGGCTGTGATGCCATGACGGTTAATGCCAGATCTGCACGTGGCTGGGTCACTGCATATCCTGGTCCATTCCAAAATAGGCTTGCTGACCCAGCCAGAGCTAGGTCACCATTTTTCCTGATTTTATGTTGACTGATGAAGGACAGACAACACACAGCCTGGCACGAAACTCGGTTCTTGATTTGGCACAAAGCCTGTTGCTACAAAATTAATTTATTTACATTTTTTAAGATGAATATGAACCAGTAGAAGGAGGGCCACAATCTTTCAGTCAACATCGGGAACTCTGAAGTCAGATTTATTTTCTGACCCAACCTCAAATGGTTTAAGGGCTCAGAACACCCACTATCTTTTCACTGGATTAGCACGAGGAATCTCCATAGATGTTCTCAATAAAGGAACACTTAGGGCTGAGTGGAGAAGTTGGCAAAGGACAACTGTATACCTGGGCTGCCGAAGAAGACGTCTCAGGTTCTATCATGTTTGTACACTATTTAAAAAAGATCACACTAAGCAGCCTTCAGCTAGTATTTTCCTTGGGTGCAGCACACATTGCTAACAAGGATATAGCAACCACTATTCATCACATAATCTTTTGCCATGCTTGATTTGTCATATTGTTCTTCTCCCCAGGAAACTCCATGACCTGGAGAGGCCAGGCTAACTGTAGGGTTAGTCCATCTGCAGTCCCAGCCAGCAGCTTTACCCCTGCACTGGAGCTTGGAAGAAGAGACTGTTACATGAGTTTTAGCAAGTCAAGTCAGCTCTTTTTCATCATCTCCACCATTTCTCTCTCGTCTGTTTTGACAGTAAGCACTCAGAAAAGGACCGTCTCTAGCTATATACTTATAGCACTTAAAACCTTGATTTCTGGAGCTTGTAACAGCTCTTTACGCTGGTGAGTTTTAAAGAAATATGCCTAAAAAGCCAGACATAACTTAATCAGTATGAAAACAGAGGATGATAGAACTGCTACTTACATTTTAAGAAGCTAATAACACCTTCATGTTAAGAAAATGTTTTCCTGCAGATAACTTTTCCAGTCCTGAAACAGGCAAGGATCTCTGGCAATATTTTGTAGGAATATATATTACGATGACATAGCTTTATATTTAGGATCTTCCTATCAAATTAAATCTTGCAATCCAGAGAATAATTCCCATTCTCTTATGCCAACATAATATTTCATGTCCAGATTTACCATACAGTGCATGAGAGTGACCTTCTTGCATATTTTCCAAACACAAGCCCTAAATAGCAAATCTTCATGCACAAAGTTATTTTTTAGTGAACATCTCCTAAATATGCAGAAAAAGTAATATTCAGGCTTCCCATTTGAATAAACAGAATGTATGATTCCTCTCAGCTAGCACTAGCCATCCAAGTGCTACACATCCCATCTACAACAGCCACCTGCACCCAGCAGAGACACCCAGCCCTGGGAAGCTTTGGAAAGAGTGATGACCCCCTTTTTCCCTTTACTGACTTGCAGGAGGACTGGACGAACAGCTCAGACCAGGCGCCTCCTTTTCAGACAGCTAAAGGTGGTGAGATGAATTGTACCACTGGCTCTCAAATTCACCTAAATTAACATCAATGGAGAAATAAAAAAAAAGTAAAATAGATTTGTGTGTGTGAGATACACAACTCCCATTAGTACGTGCTACTGCATCTTTTCAGTTACCAGTGGGAAACAGCGTTACACCGTTGCCTAGTTATGAGGGAAAGTGTGTATATTCCCTGGACTTGCTGTTAACAGAAGCTTTCTGGGACTGTACCTAGACAGGTATCTAGTTTAGTCTTGGTGGGTCTGCCCCTTTGCCCAGCTCAGGCACTGCCTACTACAGCTTCTGCCTGAGAAAGTGCTGCAGAACTTTCATGCCTTCATTTCTAGCTACCACAATGTGTAACGAAATAAGAAATATCCTGGATGTAGAAATCACAATTGTTAGTTTTGCACAACACAATTTACGCATTTCTGGCTCTTTCCAAAATCCATGGGGCTCCCCAGCAGGTCCAGCAATTTGTTTGCACAGGAGCCACACCAGGAGTGGAGTTTGGATCCTGTACTAGAAGGATTTGATTGCTTAATTGCAAGAATATTTATATCACTCTGTGTGCGATTTCAAAAAGACAGCAAGATGAGAGAAGAAAACCAATCAAAAGAGAGATAAGATAAAGGAAAGGAAAGAGGGAGAGAGGAAGGGAAGAAGGGAGAGAGGGAGGAAGCCAGGAATGGAGGCAGGAAGGCAGGCAGGCAAGAAGGCAGGAAGGCAGGGAGGCAGGCAGGAAGGAAGCAAGGAAGGAAGGAAGGAAGGAAGGAAGGAAGGAAGGAAGCAAGGAAGCAAGGAAGAAAGGAACTGAAGATGCTTACTTGGGCTGCCCAGGCAACTGTGCTTTTTGTGGGTCTTCTGTAGCTCCAGGCTAGCAACTTGCTTGAGCAGGGCTGGGGCCAAGATCCCAGCACTTTGCCCAGAGGCACAGCAATGCTGAGCCCTCTGGCTTCTACTGGGATTGCAGACTATCGTCATGTGCTTTAGCCAGTTTATTTGTTGGGCTTCTTACCACTTATTTAGGGGAGAGCACATTTTTGGAAATTTGCCTGACTTGAAAAACTGTCAAAAAGCAGGAACTAGAATTCACTAGAATTTCCAGCCCCCTCCAGGCTGTTCCCTTCCCCAGCTGAGACCTGTCATAAGGGAAAATAATCCTCCTTTTACCTTAAACATTGAGATTGCTTTCCCCGAGCTGCTGGTTATATATTTGCCAATCACGTTGTACAAAGCCATTGTAATAGCTCTTACACGCCAGCGTAACTTTTAATGCTGACCATCTTAAACACTAAATTTTCTGCTTTTATCAATAGATACTGCAGCTTAATGGAGAGACTGTCCTATGTAGCACCTATTCATAGCAACCACATCAGTTAGTCACATGGGAAATTCATGCCAAAAGGCCTACAAGACCCAAAACAAAGGAAAGCCCTACAGGCTTGGGGAAGAGTGGCTGGAAAGGCACCCGGTGGAAAAGGGCCTGGAGGTGTTGGCTGAAAGATGGCTGAATATGAGCAAGCAGTGTGCCTGAGTGGCCAAGAAGGTCAACGGCATCCTGGCTCGTATCAGAAATAGTGTGGACAGCAGGGCTAGGGAAGTGAGAGTCCCCTGTACTCAGTACTGGTGAGGCTGCACCTCAAATAATGTGGTCAGTTTTCGATCCATCACTACAAGAAAGACATTGAGGTGCTGGAGCATGTCCAGAGAAGGGCAACAGAGCTGGTGAAGGGTCTGTAGCACAGGTTTTAGGAAGAGTGTTTGAGGGTTTGTTTAGCCTGATAAGAGGACCTTATCGCCCTCTACAAGTACCTGAAATGAGGTTGCAGCAACGTGGGTGCTGGATTTTTTCTTCCAAGCAACAAGCAATAGGACAAGAGGAATTGGTCTCAAGTTGCACCACGGGAGGTTTAGATTGGATACTGGGAAAAATTTCTTCATTGGAGGGTTGTCAAGCACTGGAACAGCTGCCCAGGGAAATGGTTGATTCACCAACCTTGGAGGTGTTCAAAAGACACATAGATATGGCACTGAGGGATATGGTTTACTGGTGCACTTGGCAATGCCAGGTTAGCAGTTGGACTCAATGATCTTAAAGGTTTTTTCCAACCTAAATTATTTTATGGTTCTAAGATTTAGTAGTTTCAAATGAGAAACAGCACTCCCTGCCAGGCAGCTCTCCAATAACCACCAGCAAGAGCACTGCTGACTGCAGTCTTGAGAACTAAAGATAGGAAGGGTTCCTGTCACCACTGTTGTAACTCCCGTCTCTCCAGGGATAATCTTGCTTGGGAATGTCAGTCAGCACCTACTGTGCCACTCTCGCTGTGTCTCTTTAATACTTTGTCTCCTCTGGAAGAACGTATTTCCTTCTGCAGTATTACCCTTCTCTTTGTCTTAAGAAATACTTGAAACTGCTGCTATCTCTAGTTCTTGATTTATCCTCTCATTTACTAGCACTCTGGCAGAACTCTGAGTTGCTAGCAGCAGCGTGAAGCATCTTATTTTTGGAAAACTCACATTTTCGCTCCTGTTTGGGGTCATATTATTTTCCAGAATTGGCAGATTTCTTTTTAAACTTAGTAATTTTTTCCCTCGATACTCTGGTATAATTAGCACTAAATCAGACACTGAAGGCACTAAAGCAGAAGGCTGAGATAGGGCTTCCTGATAGTAAAAATATGAGAGACTGAGATAAAGATACTTCTGTTCCCAGTATCCCCTCCTGGAAAATACAAATCCAGCAGATGAGAGGCCATCTGTGTGGATACCTTGTGATGCGTTTTAACACTAAAACAGTAATGGAGCTGCACTTCTAGGGTTTCCCTTGCCAGCAGCCATCCCAGGAAATCCCCTGTAGGAGTGAAAGGATACATAGGGACAGTACCATGGAAACAGCTGATCCTTCCTTTACCTTTCCTAAATAAACTAGAAATTGGAGGATAGCTCACAAAAGTCAAACTAACTAACCAAGTCCTCCTAAATCTAAGTATTTTGTGCTCCATTTTAGTGTAATAATTAAGAATTGAGAGAAAATACAGTAAGAAAATGAGAGGTATTACTGCTGTTATTAATGAAAAAAATGTTTTAACACTTCTTTGTGGTGAGATCTTTAATATCAAATTTGGTGTACACTTTGACACACCTTTATCCTTGTGTTTTAGAAGTATTTTAAAAATTAGATAGACAATTTTTATCTGCTTTGCTCTTCTAGGGCAAAGATTAATGTAGAGCAGTGCTGCAACCCTACAGCTTTCTTCCAAGGAAAGCAACTGACAGACTTTAGAGCGTCATGCAGCAACAAAGATATCTGTGAGAAGCTGCTGCTCCCAAGTCAGGCGTCTCAAGCAGTTGTGAGTTCAGCAGAAATGAGAAAACTCTACCTTCTTCAGAAGAGATATTTCACTATTTTAGGCAATCAAATGCACCATGCAATCGAGGGGCACTATCTTCTGGTTCAAGATGTTTCTTCTAAGGGACTTAAAGCCTAATTTCAGAAAGAAAAATACAGCCTGTTTCACCATGACTGAGAAGCTGCTAACCGTTTATCTAGGTGAGTGTACTGGATTTGTTTTTCCTGAGAAATACTGGGACAATCTGCAGGTGGAAGAAGGAAAGAGCCTTGCTGCGCTCCAACACACATTTTTTGTTCAATTTGAAAACTTACAAGGTTGGCTATTCACCATGTTCTGCCTGCACTCATGATCAAGGACAGTGGTCTTACTACAGCTGATTCAATTTTATGCTTTGGTAAAGTGGATCACCATAACTGCGCCCTGCACATACTCTATGCAATTCACCTTCCTCCCACTTCTGCCACTGCATTGCCCACGTCTATAGGTAACACTGTGTATAGAGACAAAAAGGATCCACAAACTTGCTAGTGCAAAGGTTCAGAAAAACTGCAGTGAATTTTCAGTGAACGCCCAGAGCCATTACAATAAAGCACTGGGGGATTCTGACCACATCTGTCTCTCTGAATGACCTGTTTCCAAATTTTCCAGCCAGATGCTGTAAGCTTTTAGACCCCTGTGGACATTAGCAGAAGCAATAGGTAGGTGGAAATCCAAATGGCTACTACATGAATACCATCACTGCTATAGAACATTATGCACATTAAGACCCTGGCTTTCACAAAGATTAGGTAGAAGACTATGCTGATTGTCTTTTAACAGCACCACATGAATTGTTAACTGCATGGGACAGCACATGCAGTCACCTGCAAGACATGTTTTCTGTAATAGCTGCCATCACGTATCATAGCTCCTTCACCTGTAATGTCACAGACAAAAATTTGCATATTGGGTCCTGTGGGCATTCTTATATTGATTAAAAACTGATGTGTGTCAGCCTAGTCTGTGAAATAAGTCAAGGGGAAAAGAATAAAAGAGATCATTGATTAAATGAGATTAGAAGTAACAAATATGTATCTATTTGTAGAGGTCAAACCACACAATATAAGGTGCAAAATTGATTGGGA
The DNA here is from genome assembly GCA_025448015.1 of Bolborhynchus lineola. NCBI lineage: Eukaryota > Metazoa > Chordata > Aves > Psittaciformes > Psittacidae > Bolborhynchus > Bolborhynchus lineola. The sequence continues at coordinate 2,030 of JAOEHX010020939.1, read as the reverse complement.
GTGTCCACACATGGTTAGCAGCTGTTGAATTAAATGAGCTCAGGACACCTCTTTAATTAAGCAGGCGCAACTATGTGAAACAAGCCTCACCATTGTGGAAAAATACACTGAGCCAAAACTAAAAGTAACAAATATATGAACACATACATGACAATGCATCTTCCTTAGCAGCTTCAAAGTTTATTTTTAAGCATTAAAATGCTAACAGCTTCCACTTTCTTTAAGACAACAAATGAGGAAGTCAAATATACACCTACCACAGCCACAGTGACAGGGTTCCTGAACTAAACACAGCTTTAGGCAAAAGGGCAAGTTAGATCTTTTGTAACTGAATTTACACACATCGTGACTGCTAGGTCGGTTCTTATACTAAGCTAACCAGTCAAATTTTATGAAAACTTTTTTTCATTCCCTCGCTCTGATGAACTATAGGGGCATCTTGTCCTATAAACGTTAATTAATTTGCATGTAAACTGTGCTTTTGTAATGGAGAGATCAGTCCACAGAGATTTAATAACAATGACAGGTGCTTAGTTTACTTGCATCTTATCATCGGGTATTGTAAGTCTTAAATTATGTCTTTTTGGAGAAAGTAACAAAAAATCAGCTTTTGAAAAAGAACTCAGACCACTTAAGTGTAAAGTGAGACATAATGAAGCAAAACATTTATCAATGTATGTGAAAATGTTGATCAGACTATAGAAAGTGTGTTCAGTGACAGTAAAGATTAATAACATTCATGACTTTTCAGTCTGAAAGTGCTGCCTCTGTCATGTGGTGTAATCGTTGATTTTTCAGACTGAGCACGAAAGTACTCCAGAAGTTCATGGTTTGTTTATACCAAATGCATGAATATTTCAGTGACAAAGGAAATGTTAAATATTGGAATAACAAAATGCATTCTTTTCCTGGACAGAGCATATGGACATTCATTTCCATGCCATGGCACCCACGCTCATCACGCAATTACACTGTAGAAGAAGGTGATGGCATCAAGAGACTGGCTTGTGTCCTGGCTTAGATGAAAGCCTGTGTTCTCTCATCTCCAGAATATGTCTACATTGACAGATTTTACGTGTTTGTGAAATTATTAAGAGAAACACGCTATTTCTGGCAGAGTACAGTATGTTTATCTTTTTGTTTGAATTTTTAAGCTTTCTGATGATTTCATAACAAAATTAAAGTAGAAATGTCATTGGTGCTCCTGATGAAGCAGAGAAGGCAGTTCACAAATAATGCTGGTCTTGATCCTTTAAACACTTGTGCACAGGCACAGCTTTATTAGTGTTAATAGTCCCATTGAATTCAAGAGGATTATTTGCATTTTGAGTGTTTTGTACATCAGCATTTGCTGTACGCAAGCCGTTGTTAAAACATATATGCTCTCAGGGTTGATAAATTAAAGAAGTCCAGCCGTGTTATCTTGGTAATGCTTTTCTATTTTGGTAACAGCGGCAAGCAGGGCCCACTGCTACCTTACTGGCAGAGAAAACACCAACTTTCACACAACTTGCCCAATCAGCAGGGTAGTTCCTGACCCAGATCCTCCAGAGGCGAAGCCTCAACCTCCAGTGTGGCCAGGCCGCGCCTTCCGCGCTCTGTAACCCAGGGAGCGGCGACAGGCCGTGGGCACGGGGGATGGGACACCCCCTCTGGACGCTGAGGCGCAACCTGGGGGAGCGCGCCCGCCCGCCGGGGGTAGGTGTCCACAACCCCCCCGCATCCCTGGTGGCTCCTGCCTCAGCAGGGCGAGGGCCGGCAGCCCTGCTGCGCCCGGGCCCTGCTCATCCCACACCCGCTGACCGACCCGGCCTGGGCGCCGCCTGAGCCGCCCTCGGCCCTCACAACCCGGGGACAGGGCCGGGCCTCGCGTACACGCACCGCTGCGCTTCTGTCGGCGCCGGCGCCTCCGCCTGCCCTAGGCCCTCGGAGCGCTGCGGGGCCCGGCAGCCCTATGGCCTACGTGACCCGCCGCGGGCCCGGCGGTAAGCGCTCGGCCGCGTCTCTCGCGGGAGGCGGAGTGAGCGCCG
>JAOEHX010020938.1:0-25367 GCA_025448015.1 Bolborhynchus lineola | reverse complement strand
GTGGTTCAGTTTAGACCAACAGCTTAGTATTTGGCTGAGAATCAGAGAAAAATGAGATAGCTGAAAATGCAATCTCACACTTTTCCCTAGAGTATCATTTATGATTTATGTGTGCAAGCTCTATCTGTATTATTAAATTAAACAGTGTCAGGGGCATTGCTGGTGCCCAGGTCAAGTGTTTAACACTGGGTTTTAGCTATCAAATGTAGTGGTAGTTACCCCTGGCTGAGACTTTCCTATACCGCGGTGAACCAAATAGCATGCTAGAAAATACTAACCTTCAGGTTTAGAGACCTCCACTGTACCATGAACATGGATATCTTGCATTGAAGCTGCATTCCATCCCAATGTCTTTACATACTAGTTTAGATCCTTTGGAAGACTAGTGGGCACTGAAGTTGCAATAGTAGCCAGTAGAAAAAACTCATAGAAATACCTATGGTACATGGTCAGTGAAATGGTTACGGTCAACATAGAAGGATATTCCTCTGGTATTTTCTCCATTAGTTTAGGGTGGCTTTGTAGGAATGGGAATATAGGCATCTGCATTTGAGCTTATGGTATAAATAAGAGAGAAAGAGGTAACTATGGATAGTGATTGATTTATTTTCAAGTGACATTATTTCTTTCAAGTAGGAACAATTAATTTAAAGAATTACTTTCTCCAAAAGGTAATTTCTGCTTTCTAGTCAGCCCTGGCATTTAACTTACACTGTAATATAATGAGAACTGAGTAGGCCCTGGTAAGATGGAGCTCACGTGATAACTCCACCAGTCGCACTTCAGACACGTGGTACAGAAGTTTAAGTTGGTATTTTTGAAATGCATGTTTTTACCACTGCAAACAGCTGTTAAGCTGAACTTATACATAGCCTCTTCAGACTTTTGTCAGAGTGCTATGCTGTCAGCTTATTTATCACAGAGAAATAGCTTCCATCCTGCTGAAAACACTCATGCAGTGCACACAAACACATGGACCCAAATTTTCAGCCACAAGATTTCAATTGCCCATCAATGCTTGATGATTGTAACCTGGATTTCTGTGGTTCCACTCATTTCTAAGAGAAGTGATTAAAAACGAAATTGAGGAAAAAAATGGTTTAAACCTGAGGACTCCCAGGCAAAGAAGTCATTCTGTTCAGTCTAATTTGTCTTTGTATGTTTGCAGTGAGAATATCTCCACCTGAACTGGCCGTGTTCCAGTGCATAGAATAAAGCACTGCCAGAGTTGGAGTTTTATGTCCTAATACACAGTTGGATTAATGACTTCTTTAAAATGTTTATGCCTTTTGAGTAGTTATAAAAGGACCTTGGGTGGCATGGTTTAGTGGGAGGTGTCCCTGCCCATGGCAGGGGGTTTGGAGCTAGATGACCTTAAGGTCCTATCCAACCCTAAATATTCTATGATTCTGATACTATATTACGGCTCAGATGGATTGTGAATGTCTACATCTGATTAAGTGAATCCTGACCTTCATGTGATCTAATTCTCCCAGATTTCTTTTATACCTGCTGCCTTTATCCATTACACCGATGTTCTGTAATCACAGGAGACTGTTGAAAGCAAGCCCTGATGTCCCTTGTTTTACATTCTAAACATCTATCTGTCTGTAGTGAATTGGACTCTATGGTTATTGTCACCTTTAGCAATGATACTAAAGAAAACCTTTCCTTTTTAAAAGTCTTTTCAGAGACCCTTTTACCTCCTGGTTTCGGAGGGTGTAGATGAAAGGGTTTAGCATGGGAACAACAATAGTATAGATTATAGAGATGGTGTTGCTTTTGTCAGGTGAAGATTTGGCCCCAGGCTGAGCATACATGAAGAAAACAGCCCCAAAGAACAAGGTGACAGCCAGCATGTGAGAAGAGCAAGCGGAGAAGGCATTGTGCATCCTCTCAGCTGAAGGCATTCGGACAACAGTGATGATTATATAGCCATAGGAGATAAAAACCACCAAGGCAGTGCCCACAATAATTGATCCACATACAGCCAGCATGACTATTTCATTGACAAGTGTGTCTGAGCAGGAGACATGCATCACTGCAGGAACATCACAGAAGAAGTGGTTTATTTCTTTGGGCCCACAAAAGGACAGATTGAATGTAAAGCCTGTCTGGATCGTGCAGTTGACACAGCCTGATAGATAAGAGCCCACCACCATGAAAACGCAAAGTCTTTTATTCATGATGATCTGGTACAGCAGAGGATTACAGATGGCGCTGAAGCGATCGTAAGCCATCACAGCAAGGAAGAAGGCTTCTGTTGTACCAAAGAGAGAGAAGAAGAACATTTGAGATGCGCAGCCATTGTAGGAAATTGTTCTTCTGCCCAGTGAGAATGTCAGTGCTGCTTTGGGAGTGATGACAGAAGAATAGCAGATGTCCAAGATGGAGAGGTTCTCTAAGAAAAAGTACATAGGAGTGTGCAGCTTGGGGTCCATTCTAATGATGAGGACCATGCAGGCATTTCCTACCACAGTGACAACATACATTGCTGAGAAGAGAATAGAGAGGAGGAGTTGTGATCCTGGATAAGACTTGAACCCAGTCAAAATGAACTCAGTTGCCTTGGTGTGATTTTCCATGTTTCCTTTCAGATAATGCCCAAATAAGAAACTAGATCTCAGTAAATTTCAGATACTTTCCCTGGAGGAGCAATTAGAAGGGTAAGATAAATAATAAAATGCCTGAAACATGAGAAATATGAAAAATAAAGATGGAAAACAATGGAAAATGGATTCATGTGTCACATCTGACGATTTTTCTAGTACATTCATTTACAGATGAACCAATTACCCTCTTATATTCTCTTCAGTGGAAAGAAGCACTTTCCATTTGCATGCAGCTCATCCAAGCTATTTTAAAGGTCTACATTACAAGCAACCAAGAAACAGACATTTCATTCTGAAGTTAGTCTCAACAACTATTTCAGATGTAACTAGGCAGAAAACTCACACCCTAAGATTGTAGCTAACCCAAGAAAGACGCTCTCCCCTCAACATAAGAGCAAACGAAAATTCTTCTTCAGTTGATGCGAAACAATTTTAAAAACCTATGAGCCAAGAAATGTATGAAAAAAGGGTGGATAATTGTAAAAATAAAGCCTATTGTTATAGAAAGGACAACCAGTTCTTTAGGAGATAAACTGAGGCTTTAAAAGTACTTGGAAGAAAAAGTTCAAATGTTGAACTTTCGTAAATACTTTTTCTCTATTTTACTTCACACAGGATGTTCAAAACAATAATTTTTTGGGAGAATATTTCAAACAAATCCTTTTCAATTATATTTAGTCACTTTGTTTTCACAAGTCAGGTGTCATCTCACCTGCACTTGAATATATACACTGGGTTGATGCCGACATTATAACTAATAATTTAGATTACCTTTAAATTCAGCGGCTAGAAATAAACTCACCCACTTGAGAATATTTACCATAGAAGTTATAAATCCTGTTCTAGGATTTTCTGTTTCTCTCCATTGACTTAAAGGGAAGTCCTGCTCAGTCATAGCTAACTAGATTTTTATGAAGATGTACATAGATGTATAAAGCTGAGTGGCATGAATCCCCACCCAGTTGCTGGTATTTTGTTTGCTTTTTTGTGATTTCCATTAGGTACATTATAATCACCTTCATGTACCTAATCTTTTTACCCGATGAATTGATTTTTAACACATTACTACAGCATTATTAATCACTAATTACTAATTGCTAATAACTACAGCATTACATAATTACTTTTTTAAACCAGCCGACAGAAACCACAACTAAGAATGAAGCTGCTGGAAATGCTGTAATAGCCAGTGCAAGGGGCACGTCAGTAAGATTTTTGATTCACCTGAGATCTGAAGATGTCTCTGGATTGTCTGTCTCTCTGTTGATCAAACAGGAAGTGTGCAAGGGCATTCTTCTTTCAGCACAGAAGAATCACAGTTATAGTAGGCTATATAAAATGATCTCTGTTTTGGAGAGTGGTTTTAAAGAAATCTACGTGAAATAGTTGCTTCTCTTCTCGATAGAAAAGATGCTCAAATTTTGTGACTCCTGATAGATCAATGCCTTCTCCAGCTAGACTATTTGACTTCTGCATACATTCCCATCAGCTCCCAGAGGCAGATGATAAAATGAAGGGGGATGGTAAGGTTCTCAAGAGCAAAGATTGCACTCCTGGTCTTATGTACATTACTTCTGGGAGGTGATTTATTTACAATACTCTAAAGGCACCTAACCTTGAATTTAGTTGTCTTCATTAGGAAAGCTTCCAGAAATAAACCTTTAGATACAAGATAGTTCTTGCATTCTCAGAAGGTTTGTGTTTGTCTGATACTTGTCTGTGTTCTCTGCTTCCCTAAGAACACTTAGGTACCCATGTTGAATAGGTAGTTGATTATTTGTTTCAGGTTATCTAACTACATCATTACTAGTGGATATAAAAAATCATAACAACTGGATGGTAATCCTCTTCACAGTGTATTTGAAGGATTTTCTGAACATCATTTCAAAGCAGTCACCTTCAGATCAATGCTTTAAACCCAATGTGTGTAGCCAAATCACTGTAGTAGATGAGCTGCACACCTTGCAAAATTCAATATTCCAATGGAAAGCTCACTAAGGAGTACTGAAATGTTATGGTTTTCACTTTATAGATGAAAAACTGAAATAAGGAAATAAATCGTTTATGTTTTCATTGGTGTACTTCAATATATTGTAGTAAGGATGCAGTGGGCTTGATACTCTACTGATTTTGGCTGAGACAGAGTTAAATTTCTTCATAGTTGCTTGCATGAGGCTGTATTTCAGATTTGTGCTGGAAACAGTGTTGATAACATGGGAATGCTTAGCAAATGGTTTAGCTACTGCTGGAGAGTGCTTGTACAATCTTAGTGAGTGAGCTGGGGGTTGGAAAGAAGCTGGGAGGGGACAAAGCTGGGGCAGCTGCTCCTGATTGACCAAAGGGATATTCCATGCCATATGACTTGATGCTCCGTAAAAAAATCTAGAGGAAAGAAGAAGGGGGGGGAGGGGATGACACTTGAAGTGACAACATTTTTCTTCCCAAGTAAGCCCTGCTTTCCTAGCAATAGCTAAACTGCCTGCTGATGGGAAGTAGTGAATGGATTCCTTATTTTGTTTTGCTTGTGCACACAGCCTTTGCTTTACCTTTTAAACTGTCTTTATCCCAACCCACAAGGTTTATCACTTATATCCTTCTGATTCTCTGACCACTTGTATCCCTCTGATTCACTGAGTGGGGAGTGAGCAAGGGGGTGTTTAGGGCTTAGCTACCTGCTGCAGTTAAACCACAGGTAACATACCAGTCTGATATAGGCTGTCTTTAAAATTCATGGGAGAAATAGGCACTGTTGGAGAATGATTCATACCATCTATAAGTTAAAGGCAAATGTTCAAGCTATATAGAAAAAATATCTCCTGGGGATGTTAATGTGTGTCCATGAATAGTGAAAGTGCCTAGGGTAGGTGCTTAGATGTCTCACTAGACATTAGACTGAGATGTCTAATTTTGATGTGTTTTGGGGGGAAATCCATGCTATCTATCTAAATCTTTCTGTGGCTCCTGCTCTCAAATGCAAAACTGAAGAACTACTGGGTTTATTTTCTTTGCTTCTTTTCCCGTGGAACTGTTCACAGTGTATTGTAGATTCATATTGCATAAATTACCCATTGTCGTAGCACATTTTCTGTTAATACCTGGAACACAGCCAGCACTTTACATTTCTGTTGGTAGCTTCCTAGTATGGGCCACTTCAAGCTGTCCTTGACACCTCTCCTTGAAATCGTGATCAAGTCCTCAAAAAGTCTTGCTTGGATGCATTGTATCCATGGCAACAGGATGCACAGAACAAGTTCTTCCACAGGGGTCTGAAGGTTTCCTCTCTGGAAAGGTTGACGTTTCATTACCTGCAGAGTCTGAAGAGGCAGTCTGCTAGTACAGAGCAGAGTATGCTGGTGTGCTAGTCCATATCAGAAATGAAAGGCTCAATTATAAACTCAAACCCAGGTTTAACATGGTCACATGTGTTCACCTGACAGATATTTAATATTTGTTACAGAATATGGAACATTTTGAATCACTGTGATATCCAGAGCGTGGAGTAGAGGCACCTTTTGTCAGATTTTCTCATGGATGATCAGTATTTAACTCAGATGCATCAGCTGTGTCTGTAGACTTCTTCACACTCAATGGAAAGACTTGGACTGCAGTCTGTGGGCCAGACTTTAACAGCATGACTCCTGCTGACATACTGCTGGATCCAGGGCTCATGCAGACTGAAGGAAACAGTGAAGTGATCTATCCTGTCAGCTGTGTCTGCATTTCTTCTTGGAGTGAATTATGTGGTGTGCCCTGGGTACAGTAAACCTATTCAGGGCACTAGGGACTGAGTCCAAGTGACACTGTATCTATGCCACAGTATGAGCTACTCATGCTATATTCCCTCTATTGCTATATTAGAAGAGTTGTCTCCTGAGGATGTTTCAGTTTATCCTAAATCAGGTATCTAAGAAAGTTTATTTATCCTTTTCCACTGCCTACTTCTTTCCAGGGACAATATCAGAATCTCAAAGTAAAGGAATCAGATGTGGATATCAGCATTTTGCATGCCTTTCACAATCCCACCCAAAGTTTTCTGGGCCTAATAATATATCTAGGATAAACAAAATCTGGGGTTCAGTTTCTGTCATTGCCAAACCTTCTTTGTAAAACCGGAATAGTCATTCAGCTGAAGACTTTAAAGAAAGGTAGGCAGCGTAGAATCCTAGGGGAAAGACAAAGAAGCAAAACAACCAACTGTAGTATATACATAGGTCAAACTCAGATTTACCAAGGTCTAGTTCAAGAAATATGGTCCCTGGTTGCATGAATAGGAGAGGGTCACTTCATCATGGGCCTCCTGACTTTATTTTATCAGCACTGCCAGTTGATCTTTGTGAGCGAAGCCCCTTCTCCACAAGTCTTTGGTTGATTTATTAGGTGTGTCTTGTGCAAGTAAAGGTCTTCCTCAGGACAAACCTGACTTCTTTATTTCTAAGACAATATATAAGGGGATTCAGAAGTGGCACAACTACTGTGTACAGGATTGATACCAACTTGTTAGCACTGTAGGTGTACATGACCTTAGGGTGGGCATAAGTGAAAAGAGTGGTGGAGTAGAACAATATCACTACAGTCAAGTGGGAACTGCAGGTGGAAAAAGCCTTTTGCCTCCCATGAGAAGAAGGGATCTTCAATACGGTGAACATGATGCAAATATAGGAGGTGACCACAGTACACAGGGGAACCATGATGACCATCAGAGCCAAGACAAAGTCTACTAGCTCAGGCAAAGAGGAGTCGCTGTAGGAGATATTCAGTAGGGGTGAAATGTCACAGAAATAATGATTGATTTTCTCTGCATCATAGAATGAGAGCTGGGCAATAAAGCTCAGCTTGATGGAAGAAGTGATGAAACCACACATCCAACAGCCAGCTGCCAGCTGAGTACAGAACTGATGAGTCATGATGAGTGAATATTGGAGAGGTTTGCATATAGCCAGGAAGCGGTCATAGGCCATAACAGCTAACAGAATATACTCAGTACAAACGAAAGTCACAAAGAAATACAACTGTGTCATGCACCCCTGGAAGGAGATACGTTTATCTTGTGAGAGGAAATCTACAAGCATCTTTGGTTCAATGACAGAAACATACCAGATCTCTAAGAAAGACAGGTTTCCTAGAAAGAAATACATGGGTTTTTGCAGACCGGGGTTAGTTCGGATGATGAGAATGGTAAGGAAGTTTTCCAACACAGTTAATAAATAAGCCAGAAGTAAAGCAAAGAAGAGGGGTAGCTGCAGTTCAGGAGTGGTGGGAAAACCCAGGAGAATGAAATACCTGACACTGGTTTCATTCCTCCCACCCATTCTGTAGGGGAAAGATGAGCCTTATCAACCTGCAATAAATTAAATCATGAAAGCTAACCAGACAGGCTTACACTCATATCGATATGTTACACCACACTTAAGACACTGTAAAAGTTCAGACACTTTCTTGCTGAGTTTCTAGAAAAGAATTGCGTGAAATTCATGTACTCAATTCAGCAGTGTTCATAGTAAAGCTGTCAGCATTCTCTTAACTTCATACTTCATGGAGATCAATAAGAACTCCCAGTCTTATCTCAGCTAAGACACAAGGCTAAAAGAAGTCACATGAATCATGCTATCATATTGTCCATCCAGTGTGAAGAGAAGTTAGCTTATGAGCTTTTAGATAGGCATTTACATTGACAATGTTTTTGTTTCTACACCTATACATTTCTATAGTTAAACCATGTATATCCCATGAACTGGTAGGGAACTGGGAAGTTCCACAAGGATGTATACAATTTCTTATTAAAAGAAGGCAAACACATCTGAAGAACACAATTAGAGGTATCTATGGCTAGCTCTGAAGAGATTTACAGCTACATAAAGCTTATGGAGAGACAAACATACACACAGCATCCCGCATACAGTGCAAGTATAAACTCCTTATAGCTCTGGGTCTGGTTTGTTTGTAGCTAACTCAGATTATTCCTTCCAAGTTAAGAATGCCTTAGCCTATGCTTATAGAAACAAATCTGGTCTCAACCTTCTGTAGTGGGAATTCAGAGTGGAATCCACTGCCTTAGTCGATCCTGGAGAATATGATCAATAGGGAACAGAGGAAGCGTACACTGTTGTGTCAGTTTTTATACTGACACAGATAAATTGGCCACATTATTTATATTCAGTGTCTCAATAGGTTTGATCTAGGAAATCCCAGTAGAAGCAATCACAGAAAGATGGAGGATGTTATTATTTCCTCTGTGATTCCATACAGAGTAGAAGTAAGAAACTCTGCATATGTGTAAGGTTTTGTCTGAAACACTGAACGCAGCTCATGTTAACTGGTATCTGAGGGCAGAAGGAAAAAGCAACCACCAAAGAGTCATAATCCCAGAGCCTTGGAGCAGAGGACGTGACACTCATTCACCATAACTTGGGTTGGGCTGAGAGAAAAGGGAGAGAGCCCAGCAGACGCCAACAGTGGTTTAGAGTACGGATACTAAGAGTAGTGCTGGTCTTGTTTTGTCTGGTGAGAAGAAGATTAAGAGGTGATCTTATATCAGCCTGTAGCAGCCAGAAGGGGAGTTACAAGGAGGACAAGGAGAACCTCTCAGTTGTGACAGAAAGACTAACGTATGGCAGACCCCACAAACTGCAACTTAGAGGGGTGCATCTGGAGAAGCTTTTTATGCAGAGGGAAATGCAGCCTTTAGCAAGATCAGATTCAGAGAAAGGCCGAATCTCTGTACTTGAAGGTTTACGGTTATGTTGTCTCAAATTGTCCTGGAACCTTATACATAAGCAAAGGAGCTGAAGCCAGGGCCCTGCACAGATGCAGTTCAAATTAATTGATCTGCAAATTACAGGTTCTGGTCTCTGCAGTCTCTGAAATTGTCATAGGCTTTATGAAGTAGGGACACAATGGGGTTGGTTTGGGTTTGGGTTTGGTTTTAGTTTTCTTTTTTCTGTGCGAAACAAAACTAAAACACCTTCACCCCATCCCACCACTTTTTCACAGACTCCACTTCCCTCCTTCATTCATGGCTTTACCATTAAGCAGCACAGCGGGATGTGGATTGGGGACTTAATGTTAAGCACACCAGTTTCAGCACATCTCTGCTGAGGAGGCGCTGAGACCAGAGTGGCATAACAGGGCTCAGGTACAATGGGGAAGGACCAGGCCCCAGACATGCTCCTGATGTTCCCTGAGGAACACACAGAGACTGCACAGAGAGGAGATGAGGCACATGAGCCCAGCAGAGGTGTCCTGAAAGCAGTGTTAATGTTGCACAGGGTCCAACCCTCCCAGCAGGAGCCGTTCTGCACACAACCGTGGCCTTCCCTCAGAGAGAGGTGAGGGGTGCAAGAAGAAAGGCTGTGCCATATCCTCTCCTGTGGCAGTCCTTGGGCATGCAGAAGAGAAGCACCAAAGTGGTGCCCATTTCCTGACACCTTGGCCACAAGCAAGGCCACAGGAATGAGTCAGGAGCACATCCCCTGCCTGCACGGGATGCCAACAGCCCTTGATCTGAGGCTTCTGCTGTGCTCACGTGTTCCTGCCCTGGAAACCCTCGGGCTTCTCACATCCCGGCACTTATAGAAGACTTCCTATGGCAAAGCACATGAGGCAGGAAATTAAAAGGCAGCAGCGCCAGAAACTAGGACACTTCTGAAACACAAAACAGAGTTTTTCATTAAGTGATTTAATCATAAGATCCAATTATTTCTGTTTGGTTTTCTGAACTACATAATCTTTTTGTCATTAAGCCTGCTAATGTTTTTGCAAGGAAAGTCTTTTTCTTAGCAAGATCTTTTGGAGAGAATCCTTCATTTCCTTGTTCCTCAAGCAGTAAATGATGGGATTAAAAAGGGGAACAACAACAGCATAGAAAGCAGACATGATTTTGTTTGTGTCATTAACTGGAAATGTTTTGGGCCTTACATAGATGAAAATGCTTGTTGCATAGAAGACAATGACCACTATAAGGTGAGACGCACAGGTGGAAAAGGCTTTTTGGCGACCTCGTATGGATGAAATGTGAAGGACAGTGAAGATAATGTAGGTGTAAGATAGGATCACTACAGAGAGAGGCATCAGGAGAATAAATAAGGCAGCCACAAAATCCATGAGAGCAGCTCTTTCTGAATCTGTGCAGGCTAAGTTCAAGAGAGGAGAAACATCACAGAAGAAATGGTTGATTATGTTTGGTCCACAGTATGTCAGCCGAGAGATAAAAAATACTTTGCATCCAGAAATTAAGAAACCAGTCAACCAAGATCCAGTGGTCAGGTAGACACAGACAGTGCGTCTCATGATAGTAGAGTAATGGAAAGGCTTGCAAATGGCAACATAGCGATCATACGCCATGACAGCCAGGAGGAGACATTCAGTGTTGCCCAGGCTGAGGAAGAAGTACAGCTGTGTCATGCATCCCATGAAGGATATTCCCTTTCTCACTGACACGAAGCTCAGTATTGTCTTGGGGAGTGTGACTGTCACATACCACATCTCCAGAAAGGACAAATTACTCAGAAAGAAATACATAGGGGAGTGAAGGTTATAGTTTGTGCAGACAGTCAGGATGATGATCATATTTTCTGCTAAAACTAAGAGATATGCAATGAGGAATACTGGAAATAAGAGAATCTGCAGATGAGGAGAAATGGGAAATCCCAGGAGAATGAATTCTTTGACGATGCTGTGATTGCTCACTGCCGTGTCTCCCATCTACCTCTGTAAAGACAATGACATTAGTGACTTACTATTTGTGATTATAATACATTAGAACACTTCCCTCTTTCTCTCTTCCCCCAGCTGTTTTACATTCCTTTCACACTGCAGTCAAATTATTATTAGTATTTGTAGTGATGTAAATACTCGTTGAATAATCATTAAGTATTTAGAACAAAATGACAGCAATCCTGAATCCTCGCAGTAACATAATGCCCAGCTTCTCCTGGATCTTCTAGAGGGCAGTATCTGTTCTAGCTAGTGATTTTTAACTTGTACAATGAACTGATTTCTGCATTTGTGAACAGACTTGCCAGGAAATCAGTCACCAAAGATCCTTGTTAAAGTAATAAAATATTCTCAATACCAGCAGAAGCATTTACATAATCCTCATCAATGGCTTCTTCTTTTGTAAAGTTGAAATTTTAATTAAAGGTCAGAATTCAAGCTGTAACTTTAACATCATTAAAACAAAAAGCTTAAATAGAGATTTTGTGTTCCATAGACTACGTGTCCAGAAATTGCAGAATTCATCCAAAATCCCATTTGAAAACTCCCCACATTATCTCACATTGCTGAAGACTTTGAAAGGGAAGAGAAGGGTTAGAGTTAGGGAAGGGAAGAGTTAGGGTTAGAGTAGGAAGGAAAGGGAAGTGAGAGGGAAGGGAAGAGAAAGGGAAGGGAAAACTGATAAAAAGTTATCTTCAGTTGAAAGACACTGCTTCCCTTTCTTTGCATGAAAATTCATAGATATTCTGTGAGAAATGAGATTTGCTGTGTGGCTTCTCAATGAAAAGATTTCATTAAAACATGCTGACAGGGAAGTGATCTTTCCTGCCATAGGTCCTTCTCACCAAATTCATTAGCCAATATACTACTCAGCAGACTTAAAGAAAGAGTTATTAATATTTATTATAAGAAATACTACATTAGTAAATACTTCAATCTCACTTACAAGTCTGAGTCCTTCTACCAATGTTGAACGGATCGCTTGAAGTTCAGAAAGCCTGTGCCATGACATCTGTTTAGTATTCTGTCATTTTCCTGAAGACTTCACCTGGGCATTTGGTTATTCTTCCAATGGGACCAATCAAAGAAACAAATTATTTCTTCTCTCCCTCACCTGGCAATAGTAGAAGTCATTTAGCTTGAAAAGCCCCAAACAGCTCAACCCTGAATGAACATACATGCAGTGACTTGGGAACACAATTGGGAATCACAACTTTGGAATAAAGTAGCTGTAAAGTTATTAATAATGTAGAAGCATCCTTAGATACTCTTTTCACACAAGCACTCCAGAGACAGCCCAGATGAATGACTTGACAACTCTGTCTGTGAGGAACATTTCCTCCATCTAAGGATATTCTGATGTCTCACATCATTTGTCGTTATTGCTGTTGGGGTTTTTTTATCTTATCTCAGCACATGTGATCAGAATATTAGGGGTTTAATGCTTTCTATATGCAAATATTAAATATATTCTATGATATTCAGAATTGAGAAAAAAATCTACATGGTTAATATTTGACTACATTATTATTTATTGAAAAAAGGAAAATAAATGTAAATTCATATATAATTTACAGTACATATACATAGTACGATACATATACATAGTAGCGGTTGGTTGTTCATTCGTATTCCAACTAATGCACAGTGACTTCAGCAGAATTTATAAGAACAGAATTTAAAGAATATATGCTAAAAATGGGGAGAAAAAACAGTTATTTTATTTATAGTGACCAGTATATAAAGTCATCAATTTATTTGTTTATTTCAACCTTCCTTAAAAAGTTGGGCTTCTCCCATCCCACTGTGAACACTTTCTTCTGCTCTCTACCTTGAAGATTGATTCAGTTCCAAGTATGGGCTTCTTGCAGAGTATGAAATCCTGTGTAGTCCCTGAGACCTCTCCTTTCGAATGGGCAGATACAATCCAGGAAATGCAGAAGAGAATCGTCCATTTAGCATCACATTCACAAATGGAGCAGAATAGTCCAGGTTCTTAAAACATGAGGCATGTTAGGCACATGCGTCTCACCTTAGCTGTCAGCTACTGCACACAGCATAATACAGTTCTGAGTACAACCTAAATCTGAAAACCTTTCCTTCTAACTCTTACACTTACACTGTCTCTAAGGAAATACTTTAATGGAGGACAGTCTGAAGATCTTCTTCAAAGCCTCCTTAACCTCCTGGTTCCTCAGACAGTAAATGAAGGGATTGAGCATGGGAGTCACAATAGTGTATGCAACTGACACCAGCTTGTTTAAGTCAAAAGGGTGGATTCTCTTGGGTCGGGCATACATAAACAGGGTGGCTGAAAAGAAGATAATGACTACAGTAAGGTGAGAAACACAGGTGGAGAAGGCTTTCTTCCTGCCCTGGGCAGTGGGGATATTCAGGATGGTGCTGATGATGCATATGTAGGAGATAATCATGATGGAGAGGGGAATCAGCAAGATAAGCAAGGCCAGGATGAAATCTACTATTTCAGCTATCGTCATGTCAGCACATGACATATTCAGCAAGGGGCTGATGTCACAGAAGAAGTGGTTGATGACGTTGGAGCCACAAAAAGACAGCTGAGAGATGAAAACAACTTTCAGCATGGAGGCTAAGAAACCAATGAGCCAGGAGCATGCGGCCAGCTGTATGCAGAGCCGGTGGTTCATGATGACTGGATACATCAGAGGATTACAAATGGCCACACAACGGTCATAAGCCATGACAGCAAGGAGGACACACTCAGTACAAATAAAGGAGCTGAAGAAGTAAAGCTGGGTCATGCAGCCTCCAAAAGATATATTCTTGTTTTCTACAAGGAAATTTGCTAGCAATTTGGGAACAGTGACTGAGGTGAACCAAACCTCCAGGAAGGAGAGGTTGCACAGAAAGAAATACATGGGCTTGTGAAGCTGATGGCTTGTCTTTATCAAGATAATGATGAGTAAATTTTCCAAGATGGTCAGTATGTAGGCCACCAGGAATACCACAAAGAGCAACATCTGAAGTTCCATCATAGCTGGAAATCCCAGGAGAATAAATTCCTGGAACTCTGTGCTGTTTTTCTGCTTCATGGCAAAGGGCACAGCATCAAGCTTCAGAGAAAAAGTAAAGAAAATAAAAGAAAATATATGGTATATTTTTTAAATGACAGAAATAATGAGATCAGATGCAGTGAACAAAAGAATAACGGCAAGTGGAAAAGAAGAAAGGAAGAATGATGATAATAAAGAAGAAGCATGAGAGGGATAAAAGGAAGAATGTTATTCCATTCAGATCATATACCATATGGAAGATTTAAGAACAACTTCAACATCATATTTTGATATCTGATTCATAATTAGTAGTCTAGATTGTAACTGAAACCTATGGGTACTGGATGCCCATGTAAGAGCAGGTTGCCCAGTTCTATTTAACTTGCGGTAGATCCTGAATATCCAGGATGTGTTTGCATGACTTAGGCAATTCAGCTTAGTTCTGCACAACCAACTCATTCCTGTGCTGCCTGTGGAGTAGAGCTTTGTCCCCACTACGTTTTCCCAGCATAAAAAGTCTCAAGACATTCACTGAATGAAACAGGTATTTTCAGAGAGCAACAGATGTTATTCTCAATTAAGCTCTCAGGAAAGGTGAATTACATTTTTGGAGGGATGTATTTCTCCGTGCCTCTTCCCTCCCATCCCCTGATTTTCCATTTCTCCACCCATTCACCTTTTTAAACAATTTGATGAGCTGATTTTCATAGATAATTCTCAAATTCTACAGATCAAAAGTGAAAAGAAAATATCCCCTTTCAAACTGGAAAGTGCACATTTCTTCCCTTCAACCTTTCCCATCTAATCTAATCTAATTTAAGAAATGCTTTTTCATCTTGTTTGAAAGTTCCTCTAATGCAATATTGAATTTCATGTTAAAAGGAAAGAAACAAACCACCTCTTCCTCCCTTCCCAGAATTAGCTGAGGAAAGTACACTATAAACTAGGTTTTCAGTGGTGGAAGGACATTCATCTTCATGAAACAATTCATTGATATTGAAAAAAAAGTCCAGAATTGTTCATTTAAAGCCTTTTATTGCTCCAGAAGTGGTAATATAAACCATGACTGAAGATTTATAATGTGAAAACACATATAACTCTGTAACCATATACTGTTAACTATAATGAGAAATTACACAGGTGAAATCAGAGCAGTATTTTGCCTTTTTTTCTTAGTGCAAAATACATTGTTAATCATTGTGTCACTTTAGCACATGCATTCAGTACTTCCTATCCTGGCCAGCATTAGTTCTACCTATAAAGCCAGTGAGATCTGAGTGTAACAAATAGTTCATCTTAGACATCTGTCCAATCTCTAAAGAAGCAATCAAAGCAAGGGACAGTGATTCTCCTAAGTCAAACACAATGCTTATGTTTTCCTGTGACTTGAACTAGAGTAAGTACCTGAGCTATCTTACCATCAGAAGACTGTTCTGAAAAGCTGGAATTCGTCTGCTGAAGTTTTGATAGCTGTCAGTTTAGTCTAATATAAAATATACTCAGCTTGTCTCCTTTCTTGGGAATATCAATATACAGGCATTTCCAGGTATTGCTGTTCTCATTGAGAGAAAATATCTACAATAGGCCAGATGGATCATTCCATGGCCACGTCTGTTTCTCTCTTCCTTCTGTAAGTGCATGTCAACAAGCAGCTCCAAAGCCTAGATGTGTTGCTCAGTGTAGTTATCTGCCTGCTGTAGATGTTGAAATGCCAGTGGATTCATTCCTCCTCGGAAGAAGGTGTTTACTCATCAAAAAGTCCTCCTCTTACCTTCACATCACTTCAGCAGCGCTTGCAGTTCCATTCATGGAAACTCTCTTCTGAGAGGTACAGAGGCACCTATTTGCCAGCTTGATGTGCCCCCCAGAGAGGTGTGCTGCCTACTAGGGGCTCACATCAGAGATGTCACAGGGAGACTACCAAGCCTTGCACGGCCCATTGACTATTTATTACCTGCTGCTGTTGTTTCATGTAGGCACCACCCAGGCTAAGTGTTAGGCTGATAAGGTGGAGCAGACAAGGAAGTCAGTGACAAGTATGAATCAGAATGAAGCAGTGTGTTATGACCTGAAGACTAGTTTATAGCATAAATCAGTTGCTTAAGATGGAAGGTATGGATTCTAAATAGATATACTAGGTTGTGGGTCATGTTTGATATGACCAGGGTGTGTAGTATTCAGGCTTCTGAGAAAATATGTATGGATCAGTTTAGACAGAGTCAAAGTCAAAATGAATGTACCAGAATAGGCAGCATTCATAAAGATTGGGGTAGCAGGTAAAAATATGAGGCTGGACCAGGTTAGCTATGATGCAAAACTGAATGAAAACTAAGGAAGGAGTCAAAAGTCAATGTTGTAGCCGCACTGTTCTCCACTGCCAGGGAATTTCCCAGACATCTGCCAAGCCACCTTCAGAAATAACTCCAGCAGTGCTTGTGGCACAGTAATTCAAGCCTGACGAACTGCCCCTGTCGCCCCCAGTAACACTTCCCCAGCAATCCCTTCTGCAGTAGCATCTTTGGCATTTGGTGCTTTTGTCTCTGGAGGTGGTGCCTGCAGCACATACTCAGGCTTCTGCTTTCATCTACTGCCCAATGCCATTTATTGCAAGCTGCTTCTTGCCTGTGAACCAGCAGGAACAGCAGAGAGCAGCAGCCTGAAGTCATCTTTCCCCAGCCCTGCCACAACAGACACCCAGCAAAAAGAACTTAAGCAACTAAGGGTCACTGTGGATGCAGTGGAGCAAAGAAGATGCTGCACTGCTGTCAGGCACAGGGAAACTATTGTTGACAGAATGTCACCAAGGGACAGGCTTGGCATGCATGTAGATTACCAGGGGTCTGGTGAAGAGGAAAGACCAGTTCAGACAGCTGGATACCTGCTCACATAGTTCGCGATCATAGTTCATAGTTCATAATCAGGACCAACAGTATCTTAGCAAGTAATGACCATACCAGAGTAGTGGGTGGGACAAAAGTGCTTGATTGGTCAATGGGTTAGATACTGATGTTTTATAGAGTGTTGTAATGTGGAATGTGCAAGCCGAAACTGTTTTGGAGCAAGCTAAGGAAAGGCTGTGATTTCCTACATTAATTCAGACGACAGCTGGAACAAGAGACACCAAAGCTGAGTAACACATGCCAGAAAACTAAGAACTGTATTTGGTATAACAGACTGACTGAGGGATTGTGTTGTCACAAAGAGTTGGAGAGAGCAGTGAGATAGGAATGTGGATAACATGCTTAAGAGAATGGACAGCATTGATAAAGGATAGAATGGATAATCCAAGACATAATAATATTTATAAAATGTGCTATGACAAGCAGTGGAACGTATAGGACACTTAAACAAAAGTTTTAGGCCTTGAATAGTGAGCTGAGTTACTGGGGATAGAGGTGTGAGTCAGGCCAGCATGACTAAGTGCAAGACTCTTCTTTGCTTGGAATACAGTTGAGGTTTAACAGTAAATGTCATGTAAGGCCACTAATTGCTTTCTCCTTTGGTGTCTTTAATGGGGCCTAGATTGAAAAAAGGTTGATGCTGACCAGGTTCTGCTATGCCATGTGTTGGGTACAGTTTCGCAGTGCAGTGCTTCGGGACTGTAAAGGGGGTGGAGACCATAGTTCATACTGGCATGGCAACATTCCCATCTCACTCTGAGGCACCTAACATTTTTTGTAGATTCTGGTGTCAAAGAAGGAATCAACGCAGTGATAGAAAAGGAGCAATTTTTAATGTACCTCCTTATGTACTGGTAATGGTGGAGAAGAGAAGGTTTAGACTGAGGGTTTCCAGGGCACTCAGTGCTCTTCTACGCTACAAGATACAGGAGGACATCCTGGCCAGCTCATTCTGTTGGGGATAATGTTTGGTTTACACTGGAGCATATGATTTTGAACTATTGAGACTGATTTGGTAGGAATGCGTAATTTACACAGTCCAGGAATACTCAGGAATATCAGGAATACCTAATTTTGCAGGGGTGTCACATCAGGAGGTCCTGTGTCCCATTCTCACCTACATTTGTATTGATAGAATCCTGCCTTCAGACATTTGCCTTCAGTAAAAAACTAAGAGCAATTGACTGGAGCTAACAAGAACTTCAGGGATTAGACTCACCCCTGAGACCAAAAACTTTCCTAGTTAGTGACTGATCTCCCCAGTTGTCTCCAGTTGCCACCCCTGGGAGGGACCCAGCTAGACACAGAGGCCTAGTTAAAACTTGGTGGAACTCTAATGCCTTGGGACAAATTCACTGAGCATCTCGGAAAGAAACTTTATTGTCTTGGGAAGAGAGAACAAGAAGCAAGGGACGTGAGCAAAGGCAGGGGGAAAAAACAGGAGAACCTGGAAGAAAGAGGCAAATTCAAGATATTTTTAACATCAAGACATTTTTAATATCATTTCATAACGCCTACTGTTTATCAGTATTTCTTGGTATAGGTCTTCCTGAGACTCAGTCACCTTTATGAACACCAACATTAGTTTCTGATCTGTCCTAATTTAGTATCTAAACAATCTGATAGCACAAGAATGACTGTCTTGTTTCAGAGCAGATAGTGTGATTCATCCCGTCTGTGTTCCAGGAACACAGGACCATTTTGGACCCATGATCTCCATGTGCTTTCTCACAATCAGAAAAGACCAATTTTCCTTTCACTCAGTGCAGTATGTATCAGAAGTGAGAACTTTGGGTGCACTATATGTGTGTGAGAAAGGATAAATACAACCCAGGAGTGCAGCACTGGCAGGGATCTATCCAGCTGAAGAGCAGCTCTGTGGAAAGGGACCAGGGGGTCCTGGTGAACAGCAAGTGCAATACGAGTGACGAGTGTGCTGCTGCAGCAAAGGAAGCCAACAGCATGCTGGGTTACCTGAACAAGTCATCATCGTCAGAGATAAAGATGTCATTATCCCACTCTTCTTGGCTCTTGACAGGCCACCCATGGAATATTGTGCTCAGTTTTGTCCCTGCTATGCAAAACAGATGTGGACAGGCTGGAAAGGGGTCAGAGAAGGGCTACAGAGGTGGTCAAAGGACTGGGCAGTGTATGAGGAAATGCTGAGAGAGCCTTGAGGTCCCTTCCAACCCAGTATTCTATGATTGTATGACTGAAGTGTCTAAACTAAGCCTGTGATACTTCATTTCACTCTCTCCTTGCAGAAGGCACACTCAAGACATAATGTATTTGAGAAGTTACAGCACAGCTGTTTAAGTAAGATACTGCAAAGAAATGAACAAATCGTGTTATCAAAATCCTAATCAACACATCATTTTAGATTTTAAAATATACGCTTTTGCAGATGACTCCTATAGAGACACTGACTGTTACTTTTAAAAGGTTATGAATCATGCATGGTTGCTATTGAATCATAATTCCTTTCCCAAGCACCCTAATATTAGTTCTCAAGCCCATACTTCCTTTCCCCATCTTTCCCCCAAGGGCCTTTCTTTTGCTGGCATGATGAAAACTTCAGTGGGTTATACAAGGGTGTTCCTTCTGGCATCCAACCAGACTTTGAATCAGAGATCATTTTGAATCATAGAAGCTTCATAACTGTGCATAAGTGATGGCACTCCCACCTTTGAAATATCCTCACCTCCTTTGGGCTTTACCCAATTTTATAGCTGATTCACTGTTTCTTCTATTTCTTGACCCACTCTTCATCTCCCTAGCACTTGCTTTTTTTCACCAGAACTCCTCTCAATCAACCCACCAGTGACGCCTTCCTACCAGAAGTGCTAAAAGGAGGATCCAAGGAATTACAGTCCTGTCAGTCTGACCTTGGTGCTGGGGAAGGTTATGGAGCATAACATACACATCTGGAGTACCATCGGCCAGGTGAGATTTTTCTCAGTAGATGCTGGTTATCTGAATCAATAGAGAAAACTTCCACTTGTAGAGGTCTGG
The DNA here is from genome assembly GCA_025448015.1 of Bolborhynchus lineola. Taxonomy (NCBI): domain Eukaryota; kingdom Metazoa; phylum Chordata; class Aves; order Psittaciformes; family Psittacidae; genus Bolborhynchus; species Bolborhynchus lineola. The sequence continues at coordinate 5,099 of JAOEHX010020938.1, read as the reverse complement.
GGATTTTGGCCAAAGTGCAGCCAGAGATGAGGGAAATTTATTCCAGAAATCTGGGGATTATTTTTGGTGAAAAGTGGACTTGCTGACTGATAGATATACTGCCAGTTAAGACATCTTATTCTGTCTGAATTTCTTCCACCTGCCCTTAGGACTGCCTCTTCCCACTCTTCTCTTTACTCATTGACTGTAGAGTGACCTCTGCATTGCAATTGTCTGTGAACAGCAGAAAGCAGGAGCCCACAGGGGAGCCAGAGAGAGTTTTCTGTACCTAAACAATGAGGAAAAAAGAACTGACTCCTACAATTGCAAGCAGTCAATCCCCAACAGATAATTTTCCACTGGGAAGATAAAGATACTTAAGGATTGTGATGTGGCTTTTTCAAAAATGTTAAGCACTGCCTTCTCCTACTGGCAGGTGAGCTCCTTCGTTTTAGTCCAGTCTTCTTCTTCCATATGTTACTGTTCTTCTGCCACTTACACAGAGCTTCTCTCTAAGGGAGACTCAACTATCTAGGAAGTTGATGGATTATTGGAATAGAAGATAAATTCCAAGGCTATCATGTGCCTGCACAGGATCCCTGTGGCTCTTGGTCTGCATCTTCTCCCTGTTCCAATGTGTTTGTGCCCTGGAAATCTTTGGGCTCACGTTCCCAGCACTCCATGAAGGAATGGCATACTAGAAAGGAGAAAATTAGAAGGTAACACTGCAGGAGATCAAAACAGAGTCTACAGCATTAGCTGGGACATCTTGCTTTGTAAATTAGCATCTCAGAAGATTACTACCTCCACAAAGGCTGTCTGTGGACCTGGGCAAGTGCAGGACCAGTAAAAGAGCCAGTAGAACTCCTTGCTCCCTCCCTCATTCACTTCTCTTGTCTCCTTCCTTGTAGATGACAAGGTGAGGGAAGATCTTTCTCCCCTCCAGGATGAGGCCCTGCCTCAATGGCCATCTTAGATAATACCTGCTCTGCCCAATGTTGGGCTTCAAGCTCTTTCTTATGGGACATTGAATGTGGAAAAGTGTTTGTCTTGGAGAGACCCACAGCCCAGAGAAGCTGTGGCTGCCCCATCCCTGGCAGTGCTCAAGGCCAGGTCAGACGGGTCTTGGAGCAAGCTGCTCTAGTGGAAGATGTCCCTGCCTATGACAGAGGGTTGGAACTGGATGAGCTTTAAGGTCCCTTCAAACCAAACTGTTCTACAATTCCATGATCCTTGTGCTCTGAGGAGTCTGTCCTTGAAGGTTAACCAGCCCTCCTGGGACCCTCTTAGCACCAGGGCAATTTCCAGTGCATCCTGCCAAGTAGCTAGGTCCCTGAAGACTTGAAGGTATGCTCTTCTAAAACGCAGGGCAGTAGCCATCCTGTTCTCTTGGTCAGTCCGATGAGGATCTCTAAGCTCCACACGGTCATGGCAGGCAAGGCTGAACTGAAGCTGCATGTTCTGAAATGACATAGGTGAACACCTTACCTTATTCTCTCTGTACTTCCAGTTAGAATCATAGCATCATAGAATACTTAGGGTTGGAAAGAACCTTAAGATCATCTAGTTCCAAAGCTCCTGCCATGGGCAGGGACACCAGACACTAAACCATGCCATCCAAGACTCTGCCCAACCTGGCCTTGAATACCACCAGGGATGGGGCAGCCACAGCTTCTCTGGGCACCCTGTGCCAGCACCTCACCACCCTTACAGGGAAGAATTCCTTCCTTATATCTAACTTGACCTTCCCCTTCTTCAGTTTGAACCCATCACCTTTGTCTATCACTATGGTTCCTAATGAAGGTCCCTCTCCAGCATCCCTTCAGATGCTGGAAGCTGCTCTGAGGTCTCCACACAGCTGCTCTTCTCCAGGCTGAACAGTCCCAACTTTCTGAGCCTGTCTCCAGAAGGGAGGTGCTCCAGCCCCTGACCATCCTTGTGGCATCCTCTGGACTTGCTCCAACACCTCCATGTCCTTCTTACAGTGAGGACACCAGAACTGTACACAGTAATGCAAGTGGGGTCTCACAAGAGCAGAGTAGTTGCTTTTAGTTATCTCCCATGCTAAAGGCCTCAAGACCATGTTACAGTTCAGCACCAGACACTTTGCAATTCCAGTCTTGGACATGGCTGTTTCAGATATCTGCGTGTCAGCTGAGCAAGTGCTGAGTTCCTGGCCAGGTTCACAAACCACAGGTGCAGTAAGGAGGTGACATCCAGCCTGGCAGCCAACTCTAGAGAATTGCTTTGCTGCTCTCTAATTGGCCTGTGTGAAGAGAGAGTATTATCCATCTGCAACAAGCAGATAAGATCCCCTGGAGACCACACTCCCTGGGGCACACAGAGGGAAGACAGCAAAAACCCTCCTTGGTGCAGCCAGATTGAACTTCAATGTGTTAATGAGGTGGGTGTGGGGATGGTTTTATGCTAATGATGCTGTGACTCTAATGTTTGCCCTCACTATATGGTAATCAGTTCCTGGATGAGAGGTTTCCTGGCCATCTCACTTCTGGCCTTTCTGATATCCAGGCTGACATTCTGTGGGCCAGACGCCATCAACCATTTCTTCTGTGATATAGATGCCTGCCTTGCCCTCTCCTGTAGTGATAGGTGGCCCGTGGAGTTGACGGCTTTCCTTGTCTCCATAATTGTTGTGGTGGCCTCCTGTGTGGTCATCCTGGTCTCCTACATACACATTGTCTATTCCATCCTCAGGATCCAGTCAGCCCATGGCAGGAAATAGGCCTTTTCCACTTGCTCTGCCCATCTCACTGTCGTCACGATCTGGTATGGCTCTATCATATTCCTATATGTCAAGCCATCAGCCCAGAACTCCACGGATGTGAAAAAAATCGTGAATACCCTTAACACAATTGTAACTCCTTTGTTGAACCCCTTCATTTACACATTCAGAAACAAAGAAGTGAAGCGAGCTCTGGAGCAGGCTTTCCAGAAGAAGTGAAGTAGGTTTTCAGAAGATCTCAGTGTGTGCTAAAAGTGCACCTGGGCATCACAGGTAGTCAGAAGCCACAGTTCCCCAGTGAGCTCATCTCACTCACCTTGCAGCCTTGTTAGCCTGGGCTGAGCCATGACTCTATGATTCGTAATTCTGATGCTCCCCTCACAGTGCTGTAAGGACCAGCTCTTGGGAAAGGTCACAAACCCCATCCAGAAACAGTTCTCTGCCAGAACAGTGGAGGAGGGGTCCTCCTCTTACAGGTTTAGATTACAGCTCCGTCAGTGCTCCACTTTGTCAGAGATCCATCTGAATCCCTAAAGAAGTCCCAGCAGCTGGCTCATTGCTTTAGGAAATAGACATGTATTTCCCCATTTAGTCTCATGTTTTCTGGCTGCAGCCATGCCCTATTCTTTTCTCCGTTTGTAGAACGGGGGTAAGTTGAGGAGCCGAGATAAGATTCATCATATATCTTTCCACTTGGTCAGCAGAATCCCTTCCGCTGCTTGTGAGATGGCAAAACCACAGCAGTGAGCCTTACCCCTAGTAGCTGTGCTGCTAAACTTGGTTTTGGTTCAAGATAAAATCTACATTTTCTGATATAACCTATGGCCATAATTCCTGGCGTAGGACTGGCAACAAAACTCACGCTGCTCTTCTTTCCTCTTCTCAGCCCCTGCATGTACTTTATTAGTTTTTATTAAAACGTTCAAATTGCTGCGCTTCGTGCTAGATGTGTCAGGACACTTCCACATCTAAAACCCCACATCTGACGATTTTAATAGTCCATTGTTCCACTCCTTTTGGCCTCTGTTGTGGAAACACTTTAATGCGATTGGCAAAGTCATCAAACTGCAGAGCTGTGGGAGGCTGGCTGGGTAGCAAGTCTGTCTTTGCAATCATTGAGAGGGCATTAGCATTTCCAAAGGGCACTTGCTTTCCACCTTCCTACAATTTTCATTTCAGAACAGATGAGTCACGTTCTCCAAGCAATTCCTTCTGCACACTGACGGGGAAGGGAATCCATGCAACCACTTCTTAAGGAGGAGGCCTCAACATGGCAGATAAACGTATATGAACAGTGTGGGATTGAATTCACCTGAGTGTAGAGCCCTCCAAATGAGATGATAGAGTCTGGACTGAGCATCTACTTCTTGCTTTCAGAAGCAGTGGTGCTTCTGGAGGCGAGTCAACAACCCCCTTTGTCCACCTGAGCTTGGGCACTTGGCTTATAGACCTGCAGCCAGGCCCAGGCACCAGTGCCCAAGGACAGGCTGATGCTCAACTTCGGACATCACACTGAGGCTGGAGAGCAAGTGTGTGCCTGGATCTGTTCTCAGCCACCACTGCCTGTCATTCCTTATGTTAGGGGCAGAATTGTGTCCATGGCGCTGAAGCCCTCTGCATCTCCAGAGAGCAAACAAAAGCAAGATCTGAAATGTCTGAGGAACAGGGTTGACTCCAACAGGGTTGGCAGAGCAGACCCATGTCACCTGGGAGAGGCAGGCCATCCTGGAACAGCAGCAGCAGCACAACAACAACAAAGTACCCTAGGCTGTCTCAGGTGAAGTAGATGAGCAACAGCCTCCAAGTCATAGGGTGGGATCCAGATGGAAAGCAGCACACTCCCTCTGTGCTTCCACATGCAGAGCTCATGCATCTGTGCATGAGATTGCCTGAGAATAGGTCCCCAGAACTATTCCTGAGTGAGAAATCCCAAGCCTTTCATTTCTGTACTCAGAAGAAGCCTTCACTGGGGAACAGGCATGGCCCAAACCTGGAAATGAAAAGGCAGCAGTGTTGGAAACCAAAGCACAGCCCGTATCATTAGCTGCAATGGTTTGCATCAAGATGAGCTTGTCAGATAATTGTTACCTCTGTAAAGGTGCCTCTGGTCCTGAGGCAATGATGGGCAGGTATAAAAGACAGCCCAAGTCCCTGCTCTCTCATCCGCTTCTCTTGCCTCCTCCTTGAGAACCAGGTGAGTCTGAAGCCCCTTCTCCTCCTCTTTAAAGTGCAATCTGTCTCTGAACCTGTCTGCTGATATTAGCTCTATCCTGTGCTGGGGCTTGTAGCACTGTGCATGGGAGAGAGAAGTGGGGAGAATGTCTGCCTAGAGAAAGGCTGGGAAGTGGCTGAAGGGGCTTTTGGTTTGAAAATTCCA
>JAOEHX010020937.1:0-14108 GCA_025448015.1 Bolborhynchus lineola | reverse complement strand
ATTTGTATGTTGCTACACTGGCAACATAAGCTATTATATAACTACTCTTTTCATGTAACAATGTGCCTGTGGTCTTTTTCTTCCATTACCCACAGAAGCTAAAAAACTGAAGTATTTTAAAGTGGTCAGCCTCATCATTCAGTATTATGCCTAGCTGAAACAGTTATCTTCAAATGGTGGATTAATCAATTGTTCATTTGAGAATCTGAATTCCTAAGACACGCTGGCTTTAGGGAAAGCATTTACTTCTGAATCTGAGCACTCTGTTTATGCTCCTAATGCTCTTTCTATTTGGATTTAATTGTTGGGATTTTTTCCTACAGAATTGTTTCATAAGTTTTCATAGGATAAAAATTCCACAGCTTAAAGATAAATACTGTAAAAGTAAAGAGCCTTCAGCAAAAAAATCAATTTTGGATTAATTTTCTTTTCTTCTTCCCTCAGAAAGCTAACCTCTCTTTCCGTTTCACAACATTTCAGCCCATACTGTCAATATTAACACTCGAAAAATCAGGTGATCTGACTACATGTGATTAGTTTGCCCGGACGTCAGCACTTTAGTGTTACCTGAGATGCCCTGAAATCTCAAAAAATACCTGTATCAGGCAACCAGAACACCTATGGGTAATATGCCTCCTTCTACAGCAGTACTTGGCGGGTGATTTTAGGGAATATTTGACAGCATTAGATTTCTTACACAGGAATGTTCCAAGTTAAGGAAGTGCCTGTCTCAGTGATGATAAGATCTAGAAGTTATATGGAGATTCAGGTCAGAGCTGAACACTGCTGCGTGGCTGTTAAGAAATGACACAAGTGTATTGTCACTGCCTGTTCTGGAAGTTGTGTCCTCACTCATCATTCTCAGCGACAAAAATAAAAAAGGAAACACTCTCGGTTAGGCAGTGGTCAAATATCTCTGTGCCCAGAATGAGTCATGAGTTCGGAATCCTACTCAAAATTTGAAGTACTTTTACTTCCAGCATTATTAGAAGTTTGCTGTAAGGGCGGTGAGGCACTGGAATGGGTTCCCCAAGGAAGTTGTGAATTCTCCATGTCTGGTGGTGTTCAAGGCCAGGTTGGACAGAGCCTTAGGTGACATGGTTTAATGTGAGGTGTCCCTGCCCATGGCAAGGGGGTTGGAACTAGATTGTCTTAAGGTCCTTTCCAACACTAACTATTCTATTATATTATATTCTGTTCTGTTCTATTCCATTCTATTCTATGATAAGAACTTTTTTGTTTCTTCATAGAAATACAGGAAAATCAGTTCAAACGCAAAAACTTCTGTTTGTCGGTCTCTTCTTATTGATATGGATAGAAAGCATCACAATTAAATATTCATTGGCAATTTTACACGTCAGCCTTAGTGTTAGAGGTTTAATATAACACAGTCGAAAATTAGCAGAAAAATAAATAAAACCAAATTGCTCAGATGAAAAGAATTTACACTCTTAATATCTTATGCAATCTTTTATTAAAAAGTGTTTATAATGGTGGTTAAAAAATATGGCTTCAGGCAAGTAAGTAAAAATTGCATGCTGACAATAGTGAAAGTTCAGTTTATATTGAAAAATATTCTATTGATATTTTTGTAATGAGGAATGGTAATAAGACTTTCTTCTCTTCATTCCACGCACCAAAAAAAAAAAAAAAGAGTTAATCTTTCATATGTATTTTTCACACTGAACTTCACAATCATAGATTATTTGGTATTAAAACAATGGAGGGGAATAGCCTGGCTGATCTTTTGCCCTCTCTCTGCAAGCATTCTGAAAAATGTGTAGGCCTCATGCATACTGTGGGCCTCAATTTTTAGAACCAACTATTCCTACTTCTTTTGAACATGCTGACTTCTTGTTTATTAATCCACATATTTGTTCTATCCTGAAGAGAGCTACAAAAATGTGGAAGTTGTCCTAGTTCAGTGTTGATCTACAGGCTTTTTCTGTGAGACATCTCTTCCTTCAGAAGTGAACAACACTAGTGTCTCGAGCAGGCACGGCAGGGACATTCCAAGAACAGACACACAAAGTTAAATTTTTTTAGAGCCCATCAAGTGTTTAGATCTGGCCAATATTACAGGCTCTGAATGCAACATGGCATGTGCTTGTTTCAATAACCAGTAGTTCTCTCTACTGATGTCCAAATGCAAAGGAGCCCTTTCAAAAATTTTGGAATGACTCCATTTGGATAACCAGAAATCTCTTGTCTGTTTCAGCTGAAATATGAAGCATCCACCACTCAGAAGCAGAACATGTGCTTTGGAAATGCTGAATTCATTAATTAAATGCCACACCAAAAGTGTAATAAAATTCATAAGTGCCTTATACAAATAACAACCCCTAGGAATTTACAGCTGTTAAATTAGCTAGAACCTTTGCTTGAATTATATAGCCCAGTTTTTAATCAAGTTTTTCCATGTGAAATAATTTTCAGTATGCTTCTGTTGAGTTCAGCTATCAGCTGAAATACTGTACAAAGCAAAAAATGTAATTTAAATTGGAAAATTGCTGCTACATATCTCAAACAAAGGCTATTCTCTAGACAGTACAATGAGCCCAACCACTTGGTAATCTGGGGTCTTTCAAACAAAATGGATTTTAAATACTAATTCACATACTTAAGAGTAAGGAATACCTACAGAATTGGCAAATAGATCCTAGAATGAATTAAACGAAAAGTGTCATCATCTAAATTAAAAACTATCAAAACATGGACTTTTGGAATACACTTCTGACAAAAGGACTGACTTAGGACCCAGATTTTTCCTTTGTAGCTTTAGGCCTTCTCTCTGAATTGCCAAAATGTAAAGTTGGTCTCTGAGTCTTTATGTAGGCAGTGCCAGGAGAAGCACATACAGAAGGTGATGCAGATATTCAGGAAGTTGAGCTACCCATTGAGCTGACCAAATTATTGAGATACCTGCCATAGAAAATGGTGTATATTTGATCTGGTATCTTCAGAGTAAGACAGGGTGGTTTCAGAAGATGCACTCAAAAGCACATTGCACATTGGGCAAGGACAAGTCAATGAATTCACTACAGAGATGAGGGCTGTGGTATGGCCTGTGTCATACAGTACACCAAACTCTTGGTTACCTGTGAAGCAGTGAGGAGTGATCAGAATGGTGTAGGTCTGTGGCCAGTCTTTATGCACCAGTCCAGCACTGATCTCACTGTCCTGCCTCAGCAATGTTCTTTCTCCCCTGCACCAGCGAAAGTTACATATAACTTCCGAACAACATTCAAACCTAGAAAATACCTGCCATGGGTTCAGCAGTAGCGGTCATTTTTCTCCTTCTCGGTAGCTGGTGCAGTGCTGTGGTTTTGACTTTCAGCCTGGGAACAGCATTGATAACACCAATGTTTTTAGTTATGGCTTAGTGATGTTTGGCCTGGCCAAGGACTTTTGGAGCCTCATGGTCTGCCAGGGAGGAGGGGAAGCCGGGAGGAAGCAGAGACAGAGCACCTGACCCAAACTGGCCAAAGAGGTATTCCATACCACAGCACGTCATGCCCAGGATGCAGAGACCAGGAAGGGTGGTGGGGGTGCACTGCTTGGACGGGCTGGGTATACGTGGTGAGCTGCTGTATTCTCTTCCCTTGCATTTCCCCTGTCATTATTATTACTAGTGGCAGCAGTAATGGTTTGTTAGTTACTAAACTGTTCTTATCTCAACCTGTGGGAGTCACATTCTTTCTATTCTCCATGTAGCAAACTGCGTGGCTGATTTACGGCCTAACCACGACAATACCATCTCAAAAGCTGCTGGTTTTGTAAAAGCAAGTCTCCTTTAAAACAGGAAACAGTGCTAGAAATCTTCTGTGTTAGTCTGACTGTCTCCAGGCACAGCACTGCTGCTATGTCACCTCTGCTGTGAGGTGCAGCAGATGCACGACAGTGCTCTGGGGGAGGACATGAGGACAGAACTGTTAACAGGTTATCTCCTTTAGAAATACTGTCCCACTGACACTAACTTTAATGTAGTGCTAAGTTTGACCAAGCACTCCTTTTTATGTAACTGCCTTAGTTTAGATTCATATATTTTAAACTAGATTTATCTTGGAGTCACAGTCTGATTGATAACAATCTCCCTATTTTTTAGGATTAGATTATTTCCTATTTCAAAGGTCTTGTCTAATTGTTACCATAAACTCAGGAAGGAAATGCTAAAGATCAGTCACCCTAAACTCATTCCAAGTCCAAGTGTTCATCTCATTCCAGAAGCAGTAATGAGCTACATACAGTTATACCCAGGGGGCTATTTTGGTTGTGCTTTTAACATTCAATTATAATAAAATATAATGCAAGTTCCACTGAAAGACACTGAAAGATTGCGCAATGATTTAAGATGAGCAGCAACCAAGACATATGGCAAAGCATATTCTACCTTTTAAAGAAAAGAATTGATCATTAGCCAGTGAACTCGGGATTAGACTCTTGGTCTAAGGCAAAGTGAGGCTTGACAGCCTTTCAGCTCAGGAGGGAATGAATGGCTTCTGAGGGTGATGCGGAGTCTAAATCTGTCAGATGGTGTGATTGCAGAGCTCTGATGAGCTCCTTTGTGAAAAAATCTCTTTTCGTGATGTTGTAGGTTAAGCTCAGTCAGCCACACAGCCTCTCCCTCACTCCCCCTCTTTCCTCCCACCCGCTCCCAGGGGGATGGGGAGGAGAATCGAATGAATGTAACTCCCATGGATTGAGATAAGAACAGTTCAGTAACTGAGGTATAACACAAACTACTGCTGCTACCACCAATAATAATAATAATAATAAGGGAAATAACAAGGGAAGAGAACACAACCACTAACCACCCGCCAACTGATACCCAGCCCGACCTGAGCAGTGGTCTAACCCTCCCAGGTAACTGCCCCCAGTTTTTATACCCTGGGCATGACATGCTGCAGTATGGAATACCTCGTTGGTCAGTTTGGGTCAGGTATCCTGTCTCTGCTTCCTCCCAGCTTCCCCTCCTCCCTGGAGGAGTATGAGACTCAGAAAGTCCTTGGTCAGAATAAACATTATTAAGCAGTAACTAAAAACATCAGTGTTATCAGCACTGTACTCAGGCAGAAAGTCAAAACCACAGCTCTGCACTGGCTACTAAGAAGGATTAAAAATGACTGCTACTGCTGAACCCAGGACACATGCTTAGGTGTGTCTTGAAATATATGTCAAGCAAAAAGCCATAGCTCTTTGCTAGAAGAGAGGAACTCAGCAAATTTTTAAATGCTTTGGATGTTGCAAAGTAAGTATTGTATTTAGATTTTACCTGTCTTTAATGGGCAAAAAATAACTTAAATTGTGACTTAAATTGTGAATGCAAACATGCAGCAGATAATTCGGTGTGCATATGTCTACAATTCAATGTTTGAATGTGAACTTTTGCATTCCCAAGCAGAGGCCTGCTACCTGTTTTATAAAATGGGTATTACCTGGTTGGAAACTTTGATAGTGCCTGGGCTAAAGAAAACTGGTATATCCTGAATCTGCCTATTAACAGAGATGGGACAGAAGTGCCACAGTTAGGAGGCTAATTGGCTATTGAGCTTCTGCTCATAAGCTACTGAGACTGGGAAAAATAGGCTTGGATCTGAAAGATGAGTTCCTGAAAAGAAGACATGGGCTTCTTAAAAAGAAAGAGGTCTAAAGATGTTGAAGATGCTCACTGGAGGAAAGATAGATGGGAAAGACCTTAGAGACCTTAAAGACAGAGAGATATAATAAGACATGTGTAAGGGGATGTCCCAGCACCTTGGTCAGTAACACCCAGTGCTGATAACTGCGTGTAGCCGCACAGCATGAAGAAACACAACTTTGCCCCCCTCATTCCTGGGCTAGCAGTGGCCTCCTGTCTGGGAAGGGAAGGGACCTACCAAACGCAATGGTGGGAGTGAGCAAGTGAGTGTGAAAGACAATCGGTAGAAGTTCTAATCTTACTGGTTCTTGAATAAATCCCAGTACATACATCCACTATAGGCTGTTGTTTAGTCTGTGTTGCCCATTACACTTACCCCACTTGAGTCAAGTGTGATAAATAACCAGCTAAACACCTGGTAGACCTATAACCCATGACCCATGGACACCTTATGACATACCACGGTCCCTCAGTAGCATGGCTAGCCAATGGTTGGGGTGGGAAAGGCAAGGGTACTCTCCACTGTTGGTGACTCCTGACTCCCAAGCTCCGTGGGATGTGATAAGGTAGTGGAACACACAACTCAAATCTGAAGGTCACAGGAAGAGTTTCACAGCAATAGAAAGGCACATTCTCTTCCTTTTCTGAATTATTAGTAACATATCACTCATATAGGCATGCATTTATGGGAATATAATATTGCTTCTGTAGTTCCAAAAATATAGCACTAAAGCAAATTGTGGTGAACGTTTTTTTAGAATATTTAATGGATCCATTAGGAATCCATTATCAGAGGTGGACAGCAGACCTGCTGATTAATGTCACCATAACATCTGACATTTGGCCACATTTTGTTCAGACTCTTTCATCTGTTTAAGTACTGTGCTGCCTAGTGTGAGGAGTCCAAAGCTGGGAGGCAGCTGAGAGTCCAAAGCTGGGAGTCCAAAACTGGGAGTAGCAGACTGACATTCAGCGCTGCTAGTGTAGAAGAGAAGGTGAGCTCTGACTGAATCTAGTGCCACAAACTATTCTTGGGAGACCATTTTGACAGTATTGAAAAGACGCATCTGTACATGTCCAACAGAACACAAAGCTTCAAACTCTGATTCTCTGGTTCTAGATGCTTTGATATGCAATGAGGTCATAATGTGTGTTTATGACAACAGTGCTCTCCAAGCTGAGGACTGTGATATAAAAGTTGAAATATTTTGACTTCAATGCATGATTAAATGTCTTGAATTAAAAACAGAGCTAATACAGCACTATCACAAACATTTAAACCATATTTCTCACATAAAGATAAAGGCTACCACTAGTATGTTGCCTCTGGAAATGTTCTGCCAGGTTGCTATGGCAACTTCTGCTATGTAAATTAGCAAGAGCTTTATCACAAGATTTTTAGATTGTTGGATTTAGAAAAAAATAAAAAAAAAGAAAATAGGAATAAGAGCTGAAGTGAAAAACAAGCTGGAGAAGCACCTAAAGGGACCAATTAGTAGTTAGCCATGGTCCACCAGCAACTAAATCGTTTTTAAACTACAGTTTTCAACATGGCTCTATTTTGCCCTTACACAATCTGTACTGCCAAAAGTGGTGGCACTTACGATGAAGGAATTTCCTTTTAAGCTTAAAGTCATTTTAAATAATCTACTTATACCACAGAAGTCCAAAAGTAGAGAAGTACAATATTAGTAAACCTAAGACACATAAAAGACCAAAGTGGGAACCACAGAAGGGAAATATCAAATTCCAAGAGTACCCCAAAGTTGTTCAATGCTTTGAACTTGTGCAAATCACTGAAAGGTCATTCTTAACTCTGCGCTGCTTACAGATTGCTCATTAAAATAACACTGTGACTGTCATGGGATTCTTTTCTTAATCAGCCCCTCCATTTCGAAATGGACCATCAATTTCTGAAATTTCTGTGTTTGCTCCAAACTATATGGAAAGGCACCTTTTGACCCTAGTTGATTTTGTATTAATTCCTAGTATATTTAAGGGATGATCAGTTAGGTGACAGATAATGATGACCTACTGGGTCTGAGATCCCCAGCCTCATTAATGTTTCTTAGTGAAATTATTAGGTGTACAGATGGCATACAGTAATATGACATAACCTTTTTTCCAGGAGATAAAGAGACCAGAAACAGAAAGTAAAAAAAACTGGGGGGGGCGGGGGGGAAGCAGTATTCTCTTTTTTTCTATAAAAAAACAATATGTTTGTGGTTCCCTGATGGTAATTTCATATGTTAGCTACTGCTGTAATTAACACCAGGATATTACACAGCAATAAATGGAAGAGAACATATTGGTCTTCACGAATGGGTTAGTAGGTGACATGGGCACCATGAGCAAAAGACTGTGATTCAAAGGACTATCTGCCCGATAGTTTGTGTCCATTTGCAAAACATTTCAAAACTCATAAATTTAGATCATTTGAGGGCACAATGCATTTTCCCAATAGAAAACATTTCAGATGGAAAGCTTACACTGAACTTGCTTTTTCACACCAGTTTGTTTTTCACTGAAAATAAACCCTTTAAAGGTATCCGTCAATAGTTTTCCCAGGAATTAAAAAATATGATGAAAAAATGCATGAGCAAGAGGAAAAATGAAATATAAAAAGCCTCAAAACAACATTTCTAGTAAAATAATTAGAACAAAAACATGTCTTCTATGATGACTGGAAGAGCAAATAAAAGCTTTGATGTGCATATATCCATCTTAATGACACATGAAAAACAGTTCAGATACAGAGATTTGGTATAAGTTATTTGAAATGCAAGGATGCTTTTTTCACAGAATTTCATATTGCATGATCTTTCTAAGTATTACTTTTCTTCTGCATATATAGGTTTTGTGCGCATAATTTTCCCCTGTGAAATATAGTATGATTGTGAGTACACACCAAAACCCCTAAGACTTCTAGGGCAAATGCAAGCAGACATTCACAAAATTCCACAGTAATATTTAATTTCTTTACTTCTATCTATTTTGCACAACTTACTTGTTCAATCTGCTTGGTAAAAAGATTGTGTATGTTAAAGATATCATCTGCTATTTTAATTAGAGATTGAAAATAAAATTTTCACTTTGATTATTTTATACCACAAAGGAGACTTCTAGGAAGGAAAAAAATGGATAATCCTGATATATTAAGCTCAAAGAAGAAAAATTTTTGTTTGATCAGGAAAGAAATAAAACTTACACTGAAACTTTTTTCCCTCTCCTTGCCCTTCATATAGATGTGATTTTTTTATTTTAAATAAAAATTTTGTCAGCATTTATCTGTTATTATTATCTACTATTTCTGTATAACATTATTACTTTTTTTTTTTCATCTATTGATTCTTGTTTCCTACAGGGCCTGAATATGAGCCATCTGTATATCAATAATCTAATAAATTCTGAGACCAATCAGTAAAGATTTCATCTATTTTTTTAATATAGAATTTAAATTTAATTTTGCTTTTTCAGTAAAAAATGATCCAAAAAAGTACTCTTTTATTTTCATTAGATAAGAAAGGATAAGTTAGGATAGAAATGAGATGAGGCTACTGTCTCTGATAAAAAAATCTAATTATTCATATAATGTTCTGCTATACCAGACTATCATAATAAAGAAGAAGAGAGGAATAGTCAAAAAGTAAAAAAGTTTTTTAGGGCAAAAGAGAACAGAAGACATTCCTCTTATTTTTCTTATTAGAGATATAATAACAAAGAGAGGGACATATTCCACCAGGTACTTGAATGACAGGGCAGGACAGAGAATTTAGATGTTTCAAATCTTCATCAAATTGCTCGAGTTATTTAAAATATCCTGGAATGGAGGACTTTGGCATTAGAAAGAACAGGATAGGAAAATGGTCAGAGTTGACAGACAGTGAGATGAGTGAGAGTCTGGAGAAGGAACTCTGAGATTTATTGTGGCCATTTAGAAAGATATCAGTGTACTACATTATGATACTCACATTGTGAAACATGAAAATCACATTTCTGAGCACATCAAAACTAGGTTTATCTTTCAGTCAGTCACAAATAAAGGATGATGATGATATCTGTCGTCATCTATATAACTATTCATGACATCTGGTGACATTTGATAAGTGATAGCTTTTGACATTGGTTTGGCAAACCACAAGCTGAAACCTGAGTGCTCTGTTCATTTGTGGTCAGATTAATGACTGCTTAATAAGAATCAGACAACATCCCAAGGCTTCAGTGACATGCTGCAACTTCTGGATATCCTCTTGGATCTAAAGAGTCCAGGAGGTAGAAGCTAACATCCATTTGACATGACTGAGTTAATCAAACTTGTAACATGCTACATTGAGAATTCAGATGACATTGAAAAGAATTTTGGGTACTTTTCCATGCAAACATGGACTGCTCCAAAGCTTCTAAAGTATCTGTTTTCTTTCATTCATGTAAGCTCCATGGTACTGTTTTGGTGCCAATCATACTGGAGCTCTGTTCTGGGACAGGTTTTAGGCTGAAGCTTCTAGATAGTTTTCTTTTCCTCCCATTTCCCCTCCTTTGCTACTGCATACATAGTCACCTAGATCTGTGATAGTTATCCTGAACCCCATTATGAAGTCAGGTGAAGAAGAAATCATGGCATACCATAACGTTAATAAGCTAAAGCAGGTTCTGACTACATCTGCATTCTCTTTGCTGTTCAGATATGCAAGTAAGAGATGTTCTCAGCTAATTGTTTAAAAGCCATAGATTGCTTTATTGCTCAAGATATTCAGTAAGCCGAAGCCCAGAACAATCAAATAAATGTAGTGTTAATAAACACAGCACTAATTCCTGCTTCTACACATTGAAGAATACTTCCTGTCAACTTCATACCATTCATGTCGCCAGTCACAATCTCTTTTTGTGTATGGCCCCATAATAGAATTTGAATTGATGTGATCAGTGATCTTCTGCAGTGGGCTTCTGACATATAAGTGTTTTCTGTTTATTAGTGGAGGTCCTTATGAAACTGAGAGAGGTCAGTGCTATGCTCAGTTGATTTAAATATTAAAAGTTCTGCTCATGTCATCCTCTTTTCTGATTGGAAATCAATGGAGCTTTACTGCTGTGAAATGGAAAGGCTATCTCAACAAGTCAGGTCTTTTCTGTGCACAATTCAATTAATACAGTACAATGAGTTATACATAACTGGTGAACAAGACGTTTGACATGGTCACAGACTGCAGATGAGATTTGATCAGTGACCTACAGGCTCAGATCCTCTCCAGTGCACAGAGCTCCAGCTCTCATTGTGGGTTATGATATCCATCAGACCTCATTGCTGTCCTTGGATCAGATCCCTGAAAGCCCTCCTTCTCTGTTCATAATTAGTATGTTCTATATGTAACAGAAAACAGTGTAGGATTAAGATACATGATTACCTAAAAACTAAACAAAGCATTTATTACACTAGAAAAAGGGTAAAGCTGATAGCAAGGTATTATTTTCCCTCCATGGCTCTGCTTTGATACAAAGACAATTTCTTAAAGAAGACTTAAAATAAGTATTTCATTGCATTCCAATTAAAAGTCCCATGATTTAACATACAAACTGAATGCTACCAACTTTGATTTTATACAAGCAAGGCAAAGTATGACCTAAAGTCACACTCTGCTATGTCAAATTAAGCTATATGATGAGAAACTGTATTGGCACAAAACACTAAATCTCAAAGGCAGGAGCACCAAAGAGAAGCTGGAACGGGTTATTTTTAACCCCTGGTTAGAGTTTGAAATCTGAGACACAAAAAAAAAAAAAATACTTAAACCAAATACTTAAACCCAACAGAGAAGCTCAGAATTACTGAGTAAGTCTGTGTTAATCACAAAATACTGCTA
Organism: Bolborhynchus lineola; assembly: GCA_025448015.1. Lineage (NCBI taxonomy): Eukaryota > Metazoa > Chordata > Aves > Psittaciformes > Psittacidae > Bolborhynchus > Bolborhynchus lineola. Next base: position 2,612 of record JAOEHX010020937.1, on the reverse strand, counting down.
GTTCTGAACTGCTGCATGGTAACTATCTTTGCGTCCCTTTCTGGAAATCTAATTTTATGCTTAACTGAAATGATTCAAGCTCTGGACAGATATGCTGTTAGTCTTTCCTATTCAGGCAACAAAAGATGCAGGTGATTTTATTATCATCTGCCCCTGGGGTGACTGCTTATGTGTGTTGACTCTAGATGTCACACAATTATTTCTAGTTTTACGGTAAACAGACGTATTAAAAACCACCACTAATCTTTCAGATATACACGTTCTACCTAGTACCATACATCTTTGTACCTGATAAAGTTACAGGCATTCTTACAGTAGAAGTGATAAGTAATACAATAGTATCAGTATAAATTGGGGGATAGAAGAAAGGAATCTCATAAAACATTACTTCTTTTTTTTTTCTTCAGGAGACTAATATTTCTACTTCCATAACTCCGCATTCATAATATATGTTATATAATTCGCTACATCAGACCACTTCAGCAGAAGACTGCCTAGCTGTAATTTTAAAACAAGTTGCTTCATAGGGAAGCAGTGCTCTCCAGTGATCAAAGAAAGGAACTGGTTTAGTTATAGAACAGGTAATTGGGGGCCTCCTGTATTTTCTAAGTTGTACTTTCTTTTTTCTAAAGTGATTAGTAGGATTATCTTTTACTATTCATACTTTCACTTCAAGGATTTTTTTCTTAATGAAGTATGTTTTACAAGGCTAATTGAATTATACACATACTTCTCCTTGAAAATCCCACAGCTTGTTTTTTAACTGGTATAAAAACACAAACTTATGAAAACTGAAAGCATTTCTGGCTAAATCACATAAGTATTAGCAAAGGCTTATTTGCAAAGCGAGTGATGCTTTATGCTCATAAAAATTGTAAACCTACGACTAATTGATCTTGAAAGTATGAGAAGTATTCAGTTTGGTTTGGTTTACATTTTATTAGAAATAAATTTCTGGAGAATTTTCAGCTAAAGAACTACAGGACTCTTACATAATTTTTTGCTAACCACATATACTTAAAGAGTATGAGAAAAAAAAAAAAAGTTGAAAAAAGAAAAAGATGTGAATGCTCCATCCCTGGTGATGTTCAAGGCCAGGTTTGCCAGAGCCTTGGGTGGCATGGTTTAGTGGGAGGTGTCTCTGTCCATGGCAGGGGGGCTAGAACTAGATGATCTTAGAGGCCCTTTTCAAACCTAACAATTCTATGATTCTATGATTCTAAAAGAAAAAGGATAAATATTTGCTTTCATGTTAGTCTTGTATTAAGAATAGGATAGATCATTGCTTTATGTCAGTGCACTTAAACCAAGAGAGAGATGGGACAAAACTCATTTCACCATTTTATCCATCTATAAGCTAGATGCCTGGTAAATTCAGGATTCTGCTCAACATAATGGAGAGAAATAGCTACACTATCCCTTTCTAAGATTGTTGAGATGAATCATCTTCCAGAGATAATTTAGTTCCAGTGAATATAGAATGAGCCTAGAGCACAAGTGCAAATGCCCATTCTGTAGATGATGACTAGCTGACACAAGTCTACATCATGGTGGTAGACACGAGTCAAGATCTTAGAGTCTGGTATCAACAAAATAACCCATCAAGGGAGGTAAAATCCTCATTAAAACCAAATTCCAAAGTCCTATTTCGTAAATTGTGGTTTAAACAATGAAGTAGAATAGACACATCTTTTTTTTATCAATCTCTATTGGCATGCAGACATATCACTGTGCGTGTGTGAAGATAAAGTAATAATGACATAACACTACAGCTTACAGTAAGGCAGCTCTGCAGAAACAGGTCAATGGTGAAGTTGTCTCCTGGTGATCTTCGGTGACTTTGAGCCAATGAGCCAGTTCCCTTTGTATTTTCAGCCTCTTGGAAGCATAAATTTCTACTTGGGAGTTTATGGTTGTCTTCTATATATAAATGACTGCATCATTTTCTTATTTCTTAGGATCAAACCCAGATTCTATATCTGCATTAGTGTGTCAAACTAAGGGTGGGTCTGTAGGATGAAGCAGCAGGAGTTGAGGCCTCAAAGTCTTCATCATACACATTTCAGAAAGGTTTACCTTGGGCTAGCTCCTTTCTGCCCCTACAGAGTGAATGACCATTAGTGACTGGATTGCATTAGCTGTGCTATTGGCACATTTTCTCAAGTTTATCTTCATCCAAAATTAATCCAGATTGAGTACCCTAGTGCAAACTCTCTTTTGCAAACTGCTCTGCAATGCAAGTCCATGTGAACTCAAGAGGAAGATTAGGAAATTTGTTCTTCATCTGCCCTAAATAAATACTACTGTGGACACATGTGATGTGTCATGGGTACTGTTATACTTTAAATTGCTGATGGAACACTTAGAAGCCATCAAATTTAACAGAATGGTGATACTTCTCAGCTCATATAAAGATCTATTCAAGCACCTTTTAAAATCAAGATCAAAATCCAAAAATAACATCAACATCCATATGTGTGAATTAAAAAATACCTTTGCTTTTGTCGTGGTTTAGGCCGTAAATCAGCCACACAATTTGCTACGTGGAGAATTGAAAGAATGCAACTCCCACAGGTTGAGATAAGAACAGTTTAGTAACTAAGGTATAACAC
>JAOEHX010020936.1:21426-32400 GCA_025448015.1 Bolborhynchus lineola | reverse complement strand
TGCTAATTATGTTTCCAAAAGTATGAATATGTAAAGTAAATCTGAAATGAGCATAAAAAGGTAATGTCCTCTTTACTTTGTTTTATTACAGTCAGAGACTAGAAATGAAAGCACAAGTTGCAGATGCATTTATAGCAAAATTCCAACTGACACCAGATGAAATGAACCTCCTTCGAGGCACAAAAGATGAGCCAATTACTGAGGTATCTCAATGAATATTAAAAGCTTTGCCCTGAACCAAAATGTAGAAGCATCCTAGCTCAATTGTACATGAGATCTTATTATCAGTTTATAGTTTAATTTTTTATGGAGAAGCTTACCTTTTAACAGAATGGTGAATTTCTGATGAGTTGGAAATGTGTGATGAAAAATTCAAGGAACAAGAAAGAAAATCAACATTAAATTCTAGTTTATATAATGAGTTAAAGAGGCAAATGAATTATCATATGGTTCTACATTTCAAAAAGACCTTTATGAAGTCTGAATTTTCAGTGAAAATGTTTAAAAACCTAATCATACTCAAATAAAGCAAATGAGAAATCTGCAGTGCTTCACCCTAGTGCATGTGTGCATTTTGCATATGGTTGATGAAGATGTTATGTGCTGATTCATTTTTAGGCACCTTCCAAAACAAGTTTTCGAGTGTTTATGGTTTTAATAGAAAGGCGCATTGTTCTGCACTAAAAGCAGAGACTGAATAATGAGAGAATTGAGTACACCTAACAGATTTTTATTATTGTAGTTGCATAGAAACCTTCACTTAAATGTAGGCTACCTGCTGAGACATACTATCTTGTTTCCACAGGCATCCTGTCTGCAGTTGCAGTTAAAGCATTATTAAAGACATGGAACAGATAACCATAACAGTGCTAATGAAAGCATAAATGGAATGTGTTAAATGGTTGTGCACTTGAGTAATTGCTATATGCTTTTGTGCCAACTACTCCTGTGAAAGAATGTTCAGGTTTCAAAAAACATGTGTTGCAGGGAACAATGACAGCAATGCTGTGCCATTTATTCAAGGCTCAGTTTGCAGCAGAGTGATTAGTTCTTTGATACTTTGATCTGTCTAAAAAATGTACAGATGTAACACAGATACAGTCACAGTTGTGCTACTGAAATGGCAGTCTTTGGTAAAATCATGTGTGTGCATGATAGATCATGTGTGTATCCCTATGATAGAATCAGCCAGCATGCTTGAAACATTTTTAGTCAGGCTTCTTTTGGCAGTTTGTTAAAGTTTGCTTTGTTTTGGTTTGGTTTTTATTTTTCCCTGAAGGAAGAAGGATTTAGGTGATAAACATCATCTTCAACATACTTGATGCAAGGCAGTAGGTTAAATCAGTGTCCTACTTCACTTAAAATGTATGTATTTTTATGTGACTTGAACTGGAATAAAACTGTACTTTCCTGAGGCAAACTGTGTTCAAATCACAGAAGATACAACAGTTATATCTGCATTAACTAGTCCCCTCCATGATGTTTGAAAGATGTCTTCATTGTAAGGCATGTGTTTGAAAATGTTAGTGGATTTCCATTTGCTCATATGTCTGTGTCTTCCAGGTTGTTTCTTTTTTCTTCGCTGCTGCTGCTCAGTTATTCAGGGAGGGAAGATTGTCCTGAAAAAACTTGGTTTACTCTACTGCAAATGCTTTATTTTTCTTAGAAATTGTTAGCCCATTATATTAAAACAAAAAACATCGACCCCTAATTATTGTACTTGCAAGAGCAAATTGAAACATGATAGCTGCTAGCATTAAAGGGGAGAAGATGATGGAACACATAGTAATGTCCTCAAAATCTCCCTGAAGTGTTAACTAATAAATGTAAAATACGCACATGCTATGTAAAAGACAGGTTAAAAACACATTTTTGCTGCTGTTCTTACTTTTGGGGGTTTTGTAGAAGAAAAGCCTGATGCAATGGGAAAGAAAAATTTCCAAAGGGTTTTAAGGTGGAATGGAAAATGAGGAGTGGCAGAGTGGGGCTTGTATTTTAAAAGCAGAACTTGGTACACAAACCTGAAAGGAATGTAAGTATGGAATTGAAATGGGGAGTATAGAGTGCTAGAGATCCGGCTAAAAACTAGTGCTTTTGAACACGGCATTTATTTATTTATTTATTTATTTATTTATTTTTGCTTCAGGATTTTTTCAAGGCTTTGGGAAGAGTAAAGCAAATTCATGATGATGTCAAGATTCTCCTCCGGACAAATCAGCAAAGGGCAGGGTGAGTGCTTTGTAAATGAGTGTAAGTTAAGCATTTACTAGTTAAAAGCAGAAGTTACAACCAGGTCTTATTCTTTGCTTCCTATGACTATACGGAGTATTGCACAAAACGCTACAGAATAATAACATCTTTTTAAATTTTCATTATTTTAATAATGGTGTATTTTATTTGATTTGCACATCTTTGCTAGTACTATCTAAAATAGTACTTGCAAATAAAATCTTTCTGTCTTGTAGCTTGGAAATTATGGAACAGATGGCTTTACTGCAAGAGACATCTTACGAACGACTTTACAGATGGACTCAAAGTAAGACTAAACGTTTTTATGTTTATGAATATTATTATGATGATTCCTTTAATTCCTTCATGTGGATTGAATTCAGCAAAAACCCTTTCCAAGATTCATTAACAAGGCTTTGGGTTCTTTTCTTGGTGAAAGATTTGTTGTGAATCAAATAGTTAATTGGAGATTCTTTCCTTTTTTAGGCCAATATTATTTCTGTTAGTAAAAGTCTATTATTTATATTTTTAGACTGCTTTCCACAGAGAACAGCAACTACAGTTTGGTAGTCTAAGCAATGTTAAGTGTATGGCATTTCATTTTCTTGTAGGTTTCAGGGACATTTTCATTTTTGACATTCTGAGATTAAGATCAAGTTTAGTGGAAGGAGTGGCTTATTATCTTTAAAAAAGAAAAAAACACTAGTGTGCCCTTATTTGATAAGGATGCTTGTTTGCATGATAGTAGGCGATTATTTTTTTTCATGGATCTAAACATCAGTGTTCAATATTACATCTTGATAGTGTAAAATGTAGATGCTTCTTTATTACTTCTTGGTACCTGTACATTGACAAGAAGATTTGTTGGGAAAAAAAATTATGCTGCAGTGTGATGCTGTATTTGTTAGCTGTTGTTCAGTGCATGCTGAAACCTCAGATAATGATTATGGTTTCACCTTAATGAAAAGTCAGTAAAGTTTATGCTGATGTTTGATTTAGTTTGTACGGTTACTACATTCTTGCATGGAATGTACAAGTTTATATAGTTAATGCGATTAAAGTAAAAAATACCAAAAACAAACAAAAAAGAGACAAAAAAATCCCAACAGCAAAAAAAAAATGCAAACAGACACTAATTAAAAAACACTAACAAAACAAACCCACAGCTTGCTAAAATAATTGCTCCCTTTTTTCTTAATAGTTTCTCTGGAATGTGGTAAACAGTTATAAAAGAGCCTGACAGAATTTTGATGGCTGAATGATTTAACATTTGCATGTGGGGGTGCAAATAAATATTAGGCTTCCTTTAATATTTATTATTGTTGAAATTTATGATGGACATCCATTTTGCAGTGAAGTATTGTTTTACGCTTTATTGCTAATTCAGTTGCACTAACACAAAGTAGGCCAGGTAGCATATTCTGGAGGCTTCAATTCAAAATCAAAACTGTCTAAGTTTTTAACTGATTTTCTTGTTTGATAACTTGTTATAAAAGGCATAACAGTGTAAAGAATGCGTTTTTATCTGTGTTGGTATTTTGTAGATGAATGCAGGACTTTGACACAAGAATCTTGTGACATTTCTCCAGTGCTCACTCAAGCCATGGAAGCTTTAAAAGATAGACCTGTCCTGTATAAGTAAGTAAAGGTTCACTATTATCTTCCGCAGAAAGGAGTGTTTCAGGCCCATAAAATTTAAAGATGGGCATGAATTACAGTGCCAAGGATGGTGGCAATGTAGTCCTCTATCAGATTTTTTAAAAAATAAAAATGTAAAAAAATGATGGCTCAACTCCTTTAAATTTAAGGAGTCTTTCTGACAATTATGGTACAGTAAATGTCATTGGACTTTTTCCAACTTAGTGAAATTAAAGTAAAATGTCAGACTGTTAAATTAACTTATTTGTTACTAATTAAAGTAAAATGTCAGACTGTTTTTATTTAAATGAATTTTGAATTTCTGCTGCTGTCATTGTAGGGTTTTTCTGAATTACAAAATAAAAACCTGTTCAAAGCATATGATTGTCTCATTTACATACGCAAAGATAAAAATTGATAAAGGCTAAATTAGCTTTTACTCAAATTCTTCTGGTAGTAAGAATGTTTTCCATTATGAGTTGCACAGTAACTAACCTATTAAAAAAAATCTATTGCATATAGGCATATAAAACATAGGGGTACATACAGATACATATGCATATATATGTATATGTAAAATATACTACTGTTTAGTTCTTCACAATTTGCTGCAAGGACTTAGTAGAGACAACCACGAGGTGGCACTGTAAGAACTGCTTTTGTTTGGGGTGACCATAGCCGAAGAGGTACTTCCACTTATTTGCTTTTTAGGATTTTGTTTTGAAAACTGCATTCATCACATTTTGCAGCTGTTGTAAATTACTTTCAGCCACAGGCATCCAGGACAACAGAATCCTTGGGCACTTTGTCAAAGGCTAACCTTGTCTTTAAGAGTGTGAAATATGCAAAGGTGTGGCAGTGTAAACCTCCATGGAGCTCTTTGTGGGGAAAATGCATAGTGCAAGTGGACCTTAAAAAGTCTGTCAGTATGAGAGAGCGTGCACATTTGGACATGCTCAGTCAGTTCTGCTGGTTGATGTGAGGGAGGTGGTGTCACTCCACCTCCCCAGCTACTGCCTGTGGTGATTGCAGTACATTTTGTCATAGCTGTGGACTGCAGAGTCCTTTCTTGCTTTGTGCCCTCCAGGCCCTCATTCAAGGGATCAATCACAACCATGTTCACAACATTTTACAGGAGCATTTATGGAAACAGTTTTATTTTCTGTAAATATTTATTTTGTTAAATTATGTTACTTTCAAACTTCATAAAACCATTGTTTTGATTTCTTAACATTTAGGGGAAAAAAAACGCCAAACATCTTCTGTATAAATCCACAACTGTCCAGGTTAAATGGACCTGCAAAAGAAACTGTATTTTTCTTGTGACACCTCTCTCACCACCAGTAGTACTAGTGTTACCAAAGGTAGAACTTGGTAGGTAGAACTTCTCTCCTGCCTAAAGTGTGAAATTAAACGTTACTGTAGAAAATGTAGCAATATGTCTCTCATCATAGATCATCATGCTTAACTACTTTGCTACAGAAGTATTGTGAAAATTGCACTACTGATGCTTTACATTTTAAATTGCAAGATTTAATTTATTGCCTTCCAAAATTTTTTGTATACCTTCAGTACATAACAGAGTTAAAAATGCAAAAATTATGTCATACAAGAAAGTAACTTTAAATTGTTGTATGAGTACTGCTGTGTGATTTCTCCAAATCATTGCCCTTGCATTTGGTAAAGATTGTGGTTTGATTGGATGAAAATGAGTGAGATGGAGGAGGCAGGAGTTTAGAAACAAAGCTACAAATTCTTGTTTTCTTGTATGGGCTTATGTCTTGTTAACTTAGGGTGCAGAAAGGTTGCACCCTGGATGGACTTTTGGGAACTGCAGTCACTAGGGATCTGAAATAAGCATTTCAGTTTGTTTTCCACTTCCTGGTTGTAACAGAAAACTGTTTCGTAGGAAATACATCGTAGCTCAAAGCAGTGTTCTCTTCCATCATTCACTCTGGTTTTCAGTGCTTTATTTCCATTTCCTATCTCTTCTCGCAGCAATCATTGCTTTACTGGGGTTTTAAAAAATTGAAGCTGGGTTGAAAAGAATTAAAATGTTAACAAGTAAAAATTCAGTTATTACTGGATTTTTTAAGATGCAGGATTTTGTAATATTTGTGCCCTGTTCTACTGAGAGCAAAACAAATAGTTTTCTTTTTAAAACAAAATTGTCATTATTAAATGTTGTTTTCAAATCTAATAACAAGAACCCAAGATCTGTTTTGCTGCTGTATTTTTAATGATTTATTATACTGCTGTTTATTGGGGGGGCGGAGAAGCTGGTCTGGTTTCTACGAACACTTGAGATTTCTCACTGCAATGCTTCTACTCCTGGGCTGTGGGTACTTGGCAGCTCCCAGGTATTTCCCACTTCTAATTGCATAGTTTTTGTAAATAGCAATTTATTAAAGACTTTTTCATTAGACTTTTTTTTTTTAACTCAGCTATTTATTCTCTGAGTTAACAAGAACAGTGTATGAAGGATTTAAACAGAAATTAGTGGGTTCTTTGGTGTGCTTTTTAGCCCCCCTGTCTCAAATAGTAATGTTAATTAGAAAGAGCAAAAAGTGAAGGATCTCTGGGACTCCTCATAGCATAATAGAAATCTAATCAAACTTAACTTATTACATATTTCAAACAGTATATTGTCTTCTTTTGGGTTTTGGTTAGGTTTTTTCGTTTGGTTGGTTGGTTTGGTTTTGTTTTCCACATCTGTTAATTGTGAATGCAGAACTCATTTAACTTTAGTCAGTGAGTAACATGCTTTTTGTTATTATTTTTCTATCTGTTCAGCTGCTGGGTGTCATTGATGAGTGACACCATGCGTATTCTTTGGCATTTATATTGGAAAAATAAACTGTCATGAGTATTTTCTTTTTCTCCTTTGTAATTTATGTGCTTTGTTCAAAATGCTTAAATTTCTTTTTGAAGAAGTGCTACGTGGCTTGCAGAAATCCTGTTTCTAAGCAGCAGTAGCAGGGATGTTAGCAGTGCTCAATTCCCATCCTTCATTTGCTAGTGTGCATCAGCCCCAGTAGGAATGTAGCCTGCTCCAAAGAGTGAGCTGAATGTATGTTTTTGGTATCTTCTGTACTACCAGCAAGCCATTTGAGGTTGTACACTCTGGGATGTAATTGTCCATCCATTAAATATCTAAGACAATTTGATCAAAATCAGTGAACGAGTATCAAATGAAAGTAACTTTTTTGCTAGTAATTATGTACACATGTATATGTGTTTATATATACAAAAATGTAAAAGCTGATTTTTCATTTATTTATTTGTGTGAGGTGAGAGAATGGGATGGTCAAGAAGAAGTTAGCTTTAGAGTCTTCTTAGATTAGATGGGAAAATCAGATAGTTTTGAATGCTTTATATCAGAAATGTTGATGCAAGATTCCTAGAACTATAAAAATGGTTGCTTGTAGTAACTGTAAAGTTGAGCTAGTAAACTGTGATAAGGTGAACTGTTTTGTTTTACCCATTTTTGTGTTTCAATAACAGGTACACGTTGGATGAGTTTGGAACAGCTAGGAGGAGTGCTGTGGTCCGTGGCTTTATAGATGCTCTCACTAGAGGAGGTCTGGGTGGTACTCCCCGTCCTATTGAAATGCACTCCCATGATCCTTTGAGGTATAGTACTAGCAATATGAAGTAATTCTTTAGCCTGTTGGCACTTCAAATCCCTGACACCATAAACTTCTGATTTAAACAAATTTCTGTCTGTCTTTAGGTACATAGGAGACATGCTGGCCTGGTTGCATCAAGCTACAGCTTCTGAAAAAGAACACCTAGAAGCTATGTTAAAGCTTGTAACTATTGAAGGTAGTACTAGATTTTAAAACATAAATTGGGAAGTGGTATAAAGTTAAGTCTGTGGTAAGTCAGAAAATGTGATAAATTTCTTGGGCTATGCTACAGTTACGAGAGGTGAGGTTAGACTTCCTGAGAATAATTTCAGAATAGGTGGTGATTGCATTTTATCAAAAGAAAGCCCTTAACAAAGAAGACTATTTCAAAATGCACCCTTCTTATTTTACTATGCTTATAACAGATTTACACTGAATTTGCAAAGGGACATTTTAGACTGTAGCTGAGAGTTCAGAAATTGTCTGTAAAGTGTATGAATACATATGTCTCCAAAAGCATTGCCGTATAGGGTTGCTTATTGATATGTTGAGTATTCCTATTATGCCTTGCTCGTTTGTTTAGTAATTTTGAAAAAAACTGAATTTCTTCTCTTTCTGCTATGCTACAAGTAAAATGAAATTTTTTTCTGTCGTGACATAATGTAGGATTACAGAGGTCCAAGTAGGCTGCTCTGTCAGGATAGATTCTCCTTTGTCCTGTCACTACATGCCCTTGTAGAAAGTCCCTCTTGAGCTTACTTGTAGGCCCCCTTTAGGTATTGGAAAGCTGTAATGAGGTCTCCACAGAGCCTTCTCTTCTTTAGGCCAAACAAGCCCAATTCTCTCAGCTTGTCTTCATAAGAGGGGTGCTCCAGCGCTCTGATCATCTTCATGGCCCTTCTGTAGCCTTTCTTAAGCAGGTTCACGACACTCCTGTGTAGGGATCCCCAGAGCTGGACACAGTACTGCAGGTCGGTTCTCAAAAGAGCAGTTAAAGGGGCAGGATCACCTTGCTTGACCTGCTGACTGCACTTCTTTTGATGCAGCTCAGCATGTAGTTTGCTTTCTGGGATGTGAGTGCACGTTGCCAGGTCATGCTGAGCTTCTCATCAAGCAGTTGGCTTTCCTAATTAACGGTATGAGAAAGGAGTCTTTAGGAAATATTGTAAATCAAACTGAAGCAGTGTTGAGTTTTATCTACAGTTACACAGTACTATGGAAGTGAATTTAATATCATTTACTGACTATCTCAGGGAGATAGGAAAGCAGGCCTTGTGATGGTTTAATGGTAGAGAAAAAGACATAGCAGTTCTTGGCAGGTGAATGTCTGATGCTTCTGCTGTAACTGGGGAGTCCTTCAGGACAAGTTGGCCTCATGGAGCATGTTATGCATGTTATTGTATCTGGTTCTGCTGTTGCTTGGGCTACTGCTGCTGCCTAGGCCTTCATTCTATTCTGAAATTCTTCTACCTTTTCATGCAGTGATTTATTTAGCTATTAAATCCCTTGTCCTTCTGGCAGGGTGTTAAACTAAGATGCTATGACCATGTAATTAGATATATGAAGAGCATTTCAGTCATAGATCAGAGCAAATTACTTCAGAATCCAGAGCATATAAATGTTTTGAGAATTTTTTTTTTTTTTTTTAATTAAATCACCAGGTCAGAACTTTTTTTCCAGGAGATGAGTATGAACAAGAGATTCAGTATTCCTGTCTGGAGGAAAAATATGTTTTCCTAAACTGTCCAGGAATGGGTTTGCTGTTGCAGTCATAATTCTGAAGAAACATAAAAAAGGATTCTTAGCTTCATGCTGGAAGCAGCAAAACCTGGGAGTTGCTCTCTGTTAACTATACCTCTGCATCTCTGGGAGATTTGTTTTGATGCAAGGATGGTTATGCAATAAGATCTGCAAGACAAAGCAGCACTTAATGGGGTACCCCTAGATTTAATAAGAAATATTTATAGGAACTGCAGCTGTATGAGGTACCTTGAGATTATATGCTTTACATAAATACAGATTCTGAGTCTGTAGTGGCTAATCAGTGAGTACACTGTTTCTGGTACTGAGAGGTTGAAGTTTGAATTCCCTGCAGTCTTGAGGTGTCTCGTTGCACAGAGTCCAAGCACAAATTGACTTAATTTCACATAGCCAATTTAAAAAGTGGACATCTTTTTTATTTGCAGTTACAGTTAACAACATAGATTTGCATTTCCAGAGGGCCGATCTTACCGAAAGTCAGATCTAATGTAGGCATTTCTGGAGACTTTCACAAGTGTTTGGGTTGTTTTGATTCCATTCCCTATAGAGGGAGCCCAAGCAACTGCTATAGATAGACACCTAACTGGGGTTCTGAAGTTACGTTAGTCAAATGTTTTAACTTAATTTCAACCTGAGTAGCTTTTTCAGATGGAACTGGTTTTATTATTTTAATTCAGGGGTGAAATAAAGGTGGATTTGGTCTTAGTGTAAGAAAAACTGTGTGAATGCCACATTGTTGGAGAAGCATTCCTATCCCAGATTTTACTTTAAAAAAGAGCAAGCTATGTAGCCCATAATCAGGTATTCAAGAATACCTTTTAAAAAGTTTTAAAATGTTCAGCTTGCAAATGTTAACTGTTTGAAATTAATCTGACCAAAAATGCTATTGAAACTTTAAGCACTGAAAACAAATTCGGAGAAGTTTAACTATTTTGCATTGTACTGGACAAGCATTAAGCATTTGGTTCTCTTCTTTGGCACTTGGGTATTTTGCTAACAGAAGCCTTCTAGTCTTACAGAGATCTTGTGCTTGGAAGGAAGAATTTCAGACATTCTGTTTAAGGGATGCAGTAGAAACCCATTTTTTTCATGGAGTACAGGAACCCAGCTGGAGAGCAGAAACCAAGCAAAGTCCAAGAAAGATATCACCCTTACAGAAGGGTACACAAACATGTAGGATACACAAATGGTGTAGCAGGCAGACAGAAGCATAACTTCAGTAATGAACTGTTTTCTAAAGGTGATTTTGGGACTCTAAGAGTTGTTTGTTTATTCCATAATTCTTTTATGTCATTGTGGCATACTGAAACTTGCAACAGTTGTATAACCCATTGTGATGGAAGATTTCTTCTTACTGTTTGCTGAATCTAAAATATTCTAATGGGAGATGAAAATACATGTGAAGGCACAAGAATACATTATATAAAGTCTCCATGTCCTTTGGTATTTGAACTTGTATATTTTTTTCAGCTGAAACCTTCATACACAACAACTTGTTGTTACATCAATCTGGTTTAGATACGCTATTGCAAATATGTGCTAGGTGCTTGTTATATTGATGAACAGTAAAAGTGTGACTGTTCCTAGTAAAAAAAAAAAAGTGTAAATTGCTAGGGTGTATCTGGGAGCTGGCAGTTACATAACAGACCATACGTCTTGTGGTTTGTCATCTTGGTTTCTGTCTTGATATCAATACTTGAATAGATAGACATAATTT
>JAOEHX010020936.1:0-21416 GCA_025448015.1 Bolborhynchus lineola | reverse complement strand
TGCCAATTTAATATGCTAAAATTCTTATGGCCACCACACTGAATTCAGTTGTTACGTGGCTTTGACGTAGCTTGGTGTAAAGGGGTACTGGCAAAGATCTCTGATAATTTTTACTCTCCCTGGTAATCTCTTCTAGTCTGTAACAAGATCTGTAAAATATAGCTTCAGGTCACCTGATTTCTATCTCATGTCACAGTCAGTTTGTTTACTGTTCATTGCATGGGTCCCATCTGAAGATGAACTCCAGTTGACAAGTTTTAAATTAGAATTAAAGTATTGCTTTCTCCATAAATCTATTCTGAGTTGTTACTGAAGTGAGAGCTTGAAGATCTGTTGCTTTCAGTTTGATTGATTTATGACAGTTCTGGTTGCCATGCAACAATTCATTTGTGTTCCATGGTAAGTTAGGATAATATTCTCTTTTGTATATAGTTCTGTGAAAGATGAGTTTCAGTTGCTGCTGGGGAGGAAGCATTTGCTAATGCTGCAGCACACAGTAGTGTGGAGGTACATATGTCATTTAATTGATAACAATGCCACGAGCACGTCAGCACTGAATGCTGAGAGACACGTGTATTTATGGTTCAGATCTTTCAAAATGGGTTTGTACTGTCGCTCCTTGAGCATCAAACTGGCCTTTTTTTCTTTTCTCCTGTTTAATCTGAGGAAGTGCTAATATTGAGCATTACTCTTGACAGTTTCTTGCTAGATCATTTTTTCTGCTCCTTGCTCAAATCACCAGGCACTATGTTGTGCTAGAAAGTAATTATATGGCGTAAGGTAATGACTCTTCAGGACTCTGTTTTGTCATGCAGCTATTTCTTAATGGCTAGATTTGAAGTTCAGTAGAGGTGTGAACTAGTGAAGTTAAAAACACGAAGTTCATAATGCTTTTTGTGGAGGAGTAGCTTCTACATTTGTTTATTTGTTTTATAGTCCTGAAGAAAAGAAAATTACATTTGCATAATCTAAGCATGTGTTTACATTAACTGTAGGTGTAGAAGAAAATATTCAAGAAGTAGTTGGACACATCACAGAGGGTGTCTGCAGGCCTCTGAAGGTGAAGTATTTTGTTTTCTTAGCATTCTGAGCATGAAAAATGTTGTTAATGGGTTTTTTTTCTAGAACCTGTGTTCCCATGTCTGCAGTGTATTTTCAGTACTCTTAGTTAAGCATTAGATTCTCATCTAATTAGATTCTCATCTAATAAGGAAACATAAAGGCCTTCAAAATTAAAGATTATGTAGTTCATAGATACCTGGGTTAAATAGCCATATAGTGAGAGATACTAGGATACTAAGTCCGTATCTTGATTTTGTTTTCTTTTTCCTAAGTTTGGGAGCACTTGCATATAAAAGATTGGTTTTGGGGTAAGTCTAAAGGGATGGCAGTAGTGGGTCAAATAAAATGTCTATCTGGTTTACTACCCTGTTTTTCATAGAGACTATTATCATATGCTTGGGGAAAAGTGTACAGGCTTCACAGGTGTGTCATGATACTTCGGTAGAATAGTTTCCTCACCTGTCTGTGGACTTCCCAAGGACTCACTGAGCTGTAGCTACTGTGTTCGTATTTAATAGACCTCAGTAGATTTTTCCTGCATGAATACATCAAGTTGATATAAAATGTTGGTGTTCATAACATATCCTGCAGGAGGGAGGTGCACATTTTAACTCTGTGGAAAGCTACCTCACTTTGGTTTGGTTTTATTTAACAATTTCAGCTCTTGTATTGAAAGAGACCAGGAAAAACGTTTCCTACTTGCAGTCTTCATGCTGTCTTGGCTTGCTGTATTTCTGTCACATCCCTCCACAGTTGTCTTTTTTTAAGTTACAGCCTTAGTCAGATTAGGAGGCCCATTTGATAGAAATCCTCAATAATGATTCCCATCAAATGATTGACTGTCTTATTTATTGAATGCACTTCATGTAAGCACAAAATAAAATACTCAAGGTGAAGCTGATGCCAGTAATTGCCTGACCATGCAGTGCATAAATCAATGGCGTTTTGAAGCAAAATCTACTCTACTAAATACTATTACAGTAAATTTCTCAGAGGATGCTGTGGCTATAACACCTGTGTACAGCTGTCAAATACTTAGTCTCAAATGTTAATAGATAGGTTCTGAATACTCTATGTAAGTTCTTGGTAAGAAGAAAGTGCTATTTAGAATGGCACAGAATCACAGAAGGGTTGAGGTTGGAAGAGCCTTCTGGAGATCATCTGGTCCAAACTCCCTGCTCTAGCTGGGCCACCCAGAGCTGCTCATCCAGGACTTTGTCTAGACTGGTTTTGGAGTCCACAGCCTTTCTGGGCAACTTACAGTAGTGCTCTGTCACCCTCACAGTAAAAAAAGAATTTCCTGATGTTCAGCCAGAGCCTCCTGTGTTTCAGTTTTCGTCTGCTGCCATATAATTGTGGTCTTTTTTCACAGCTTTTAGTTTTTGACCTGTTGCAAACCGCCTGTCATACTAGACAAGCAAACTATTATCACAGGTTGCTTTTTCTTATTTTTTTTTTTAAGGTGTTTTCCAAGTTTTCTGTGTTCTGTTAGTGCTGATTGCTGATGTCTTGAGTTCAGTATTTCTATGCGTTCCAACAAAGTAATTAGGAATAGAAGCAAACCTTTGTTTAAGTTAGAGGGGGTTTTAGTCTTGATTTGAGTACTTGTGGTTTGTACAGTTTGGTACAAAATGCCTTCCATTTTGACTGCCAAACTCTTTACACTGGTGTGCTTCTGCTTTCCTTAGAAATACGTCCTGAAGTGTTGTTAGTAGTTAGTTACTGTGCTAGTAAAAATGAAAAAAACTGAAAGAACAATTAAAAAAGTCTCATTATATTCTGTATTTAAAGAGAATGCAACTCGAGTTAATTCACTGGCAGTCTAGACTTACCAAAATAAAAGATGCAGTACTTACTGTTTCTCCTGTGAAAATATTTCATAAGGAAAAAAGCAGAAAAGAAAAAAAGCCCAAGCAGAGGAGCCTTCATACAGTGCAGTTAGATAATTGCAAGCCACTGTGTTGAGAGGATCAACAAAAATAGACTCAGTTTGCAGAAGTCTTTTCTACAATACATTGTTCTGAAGATTGTCCGCTGTAAGAAAAATAACTGCATTAAATTCAGGGAAAACACTCTTTCTTGTAGTTGTGTGGCACCACAGTATATTGCCTTTCTAGTGGATTTCTGCTGATGTTTGCAAACCTGTCACTTTGATTTGAATTGATGTTAAAGTATAAAATAGTCTGATAAAAGCATAATCGTAAAATTTCCATGAGCACTTTTAAATACTTAAAGAATTATTCAGAATTTTCTCACTGGTTCATGCTTTTCCATGTGAATGTACAATATGAAGCAGTTCTCTTACTTTTGAAGAAGGATTATGCATATATGCAGTACAAATTGTCCACATTTCTTACTGATAGTTGCTTTGAGTTTTAGGCATCCAAGTGAATGTTGAATACTCAGGAGTAGTATATTTTACCACAGGACTTTCACTTGAGAAGGAAGATGAGGTCAAACTAAGACAATGTTTTTGATGCATTATGTAGACTTCAGATAATCTTCTTATGGTTAACTGGCTACAGGATGCATAGGATTAAGAAACAGTAAGAACTCTTAAATTCAGGACTTCCCTGAGCAGAGCAGGTTGAGTCACTTGCAAATTTTGGTTCTCCTTTGTGGTAAAGACTTCTGTATAGGAAGCAGCAATGCCTATTTTCCTGTTTTTCCTTTTTTTTTTTAATTCTCATTTTTGTCTCCTAACTCCAAAATCTTGTTTGTATATATACACTTTTGTATATACATATACATTGAAGACCAGACTTCACTTGAGTGTTGAAATTAACTTTGTACATTGAACATTGTGAATGAGGGTCAAAAGTTATTCTTTGTTCTTGGTCTCTGACTTAGATGCAAAGGGAGAGGATTGAGGAAGCATGATCTTAGCTAATTCTCCCTGCAGCTGGCTCTGACATGAAGGCACTGTTGCACGTCACATTCTGTTGAACGGCAGACAGATAAAGTTGGAGGGTCGGTGGCAGCCGGTGATTTGTGTGTAGGCCTTTCAGCCACAGGCACGTGAGAAAACAGTGCAGTGATAAGTCACTGTCTGTCACTGCTTCGTAAGTGCCCAAAGATTGACCTTGGGGGCAGCCTTTTATGAGTGGGTTGGGAGTGTGTGTACCATGGAGACAAGACATCAACTGTTCAACTAGGAAGACAGTCAGCACTGCTTTGGTCTGTGTAGCCAGCATCTCCTAGTTGAGATAATCAGTCAACATAGCTGGTCATTAGTTACATCTTATAAAATACTGGTAGGAGGTATGTAATCTCTCCTTGAAGTGAAGGGGAAATTAATCCAAGTGAAATTGTCTTCTTGGTAAAATACCTAGTACTTTGCATGTTCTGAATTGCTGCATGATGCTTATGACCAACTGTTGTAGTTTAGGGATTTTGCAGCTTTGCAGCTGTTCTTGCTATTCTGTGCTGGGGAGAATTCCAGTTTGTACTGGTATTAATCCATCAAATCATCTCTTTATTTTGAGATTTTCTATAACAAGTTGCAACAACAATGTGTTGATAAACAGAATTTGTTTTTTTAAGAATATATGCATCTGCTGGTTTTCTTCGCAGAGGCTTGGCAACCAAGAAGCATTTTGGTTCAAACGTTTTTTTGCAATTAACTTTAAATTTTATTCTTAAATTTATTATTTTTTTTTTTTTTTTTTTTTTTTTTTTTTCAAAAAAGAGACATATATTGCATATAAAATCATAGACATTGGCTTTTGAAATGTATGACCTGAAGGAAGTTTGTGTTTCTTTATTCTGCAGGTTAGAATTGAGCAGGTCATTGTTGCTGAGCCAGGAGCAGTTTTACTGTACAAGATTTCTAACCTTCTCAAGTTCTATCACCATACAATCAGGTATGCAAAATTACAAAGCATGTTTAAAGATGTGTTTGGGTTTTTTTTTTATTATGTATATAAAGATTAAAGTAAAAATAGTATTTTATGGCTTAGTTTCTGCTCTGTACTACAGAATCAAGCAGAAACGTGCATGATGTCAAGCAGATGCCGTTTATCTGTTGTTATTCCTCATTTGTATCAGATCTTCTTTGGAAAATAGCACCAACTTGCCGCAGAAACTTTCCTTATTATACTGTGTAGATACAGATAGTATACAAAAAGCCTATTCAAAACATTTAAGTAGACAAAGTCAAGTCCTTTTTGAGAAAGTGTTTAAATTGTCTCTAGAACTTCAAATTTTCTTTCATAAACTATTATGTTTTGATACCATTTTTCCTAATTGCACTTGGATTTTTTTGTTGGGAAGATGCTTGCCTCATTCCGTATTTTACGTCTTCCAGCCTTCCAGATTCCATCAGGAACCCAGAAACTGGAGAAAAGCCAGAACTGCTGTTTTGTACATTGTAACTCTTGAGTAGTTCATGTTGGTTAGAGACAGCAATAGCAGAAATATCTACCTCCGCATCCCTGGATTGAATTATTGAGAATTTCAATCAGAAATACTACTACTTGAGCTTCTTTTCTGTCTGAAGAGACATTTAGATGTTGGGCAGATTGGGATAAGTGGCTCTTGGGCACCTCTCACTATTTTAAATCCTCCATTATGATGGCATTGCAGGTCTATGGTAGAATGCTTGTAAGACCTAATTGTATTGTAAAAAAAATAATTTATTTTTCTGTCTCCAAAGTTAGTGTTTCCCAATGAAAATGTGATGTAAAATGAAAGGTCTGTTGCATTCAGTCTTAATATTACATTCTTTAAAGCCCACTAAAGTACCTTCAGTGAAATAATTTCCTCTGCATAGAGAAAGTGCACCTGACTGATGAAGGGAAAATGCAGTTTTCCAGAGAAATGATACATTAAATGCAACAAGATTATATTCTGAAAATCAAGCTACTGGTTTAAGTTACTCCTGTTATGATTTAATGAATTTTCACTGCCATTTTTGTAGCTTAAAAGGATTTTTACTTTATACAGAAGGTATATCTGAAAGAAGCATAGTCAGGTAGTGCTGTTCAAGGTTTGTGTGGTATTTGTGTTTAGTGTAATAGCTTAACACTGAATAGAAAGGCATCAATTCTTGTATTTTTGGATTCATCATGCTAAAAAAAGAGAGATGGTGCTATCCCTAAAGGACAGTATGACAGACTAGTTAACAGTCCTTTTTGTTTGTGTAATCTCTTTTCCATAACATAAATAGATTTAGAGTAACAAAACAGAAATCCAGTAAATTTTAGAATTCTACTAAAAATGTTGTGCAGAGTTTTAGATAGCCTGTACTTAATATCTGCTTAATGACATAGTTGATAATGCTTGTTCTCACAGTCATCTTAGAACTGAATCTCTCTGCTAATACGGAGAACTGTTCACTGCAGTTATTTTTTGTAAATTTTCAACTTTGAAAATAATTGGATTTGAAGAGCACTCTGAAGTATCTGACCCTGTCGTGTTTGCCCCACCTTAATTAATTAATCTTAATTTTGTTTCCAGTGGCATTGTAGGAAACAGCGCAGCCACACTGTTGACAACAGTTGAAGAAATGCATTTGTTGAGCAAGAAAATATTCTTTAATAGCCTGAGTCTTCATGCAAGTAAACTAATGGACAAGGTTTGTTTCAAAATCGTGCAGCTTTCATGTTTCAAAATACACTTCATTTCCCTTTCATCTAGTAAAATTATTAGATAAATAGTTGTTTTACATGCCAACTTTTCCTAAAACTCAAGTTTTGTGGTTTATATATTTTAGCTGTGAAAATATATAAAAAACCCAGTTTAATTATTTTAGTAGTTTTATTTTTGAAGAAATATGGCTAAAATCCTCTTGTTAGCAGTATGTTTACAGAACAGTTTACGTATTTTTAAAATCTATGAAAAGAAACGAGATCAGGAAATTTCCCTAAATGCGATAGAGCAAAGTCAGCTGATCGATCTAGATAATTTGTATTAATGCCTCATCAGATCAGTAGTTAATTACTCATGGGCATAATTTCTTTCTTGAAGTTAAGAAGTATATCCCAAGAGGGTGAGCTAAGTAAAAACAAAACTTGGGGCTTTCTGTCCTTTGTAGAAATAGTTTTACCACATGAGCATTGCTGCCGTTTAGAGCAGAATATACATTTGCTATACCAAACAATTGTACTTAATTCAACATCACTTTCCTGGTATCTTTTCCTCTTCTGATGATTGCTTTCAATTACATTTCAGTGAATTTCATATGGTTCAGTAACAAAACCAGTTTCTTTCTGATTTCTCCCTGCTGTATTTGTATCGTGTTGCTGTCGGTGGAGGTGGAGCTATACATGAAGTCTCACCTTGATAAAGTCTAAGCAAAGCCAAAGAAAACTGTTAGGCTGCACATCCCTGTACATCTGATCTTCATCCATCATCCCTGTCTGAGATGTGATGTAGTGACAGGACAAAAGATAATGGCTTTAAACTAAAATAGGGTAGATTTAGGTTAGATATTAGGAAAAATTATTTACTAAGAGAGTGGTGAGGCACTGGAACGGATTGCCTAGAGAAGTTGTGGCTGCCTCATCCAACCTGGCCTTGAACACTGCCAAGTGTTCACTGGCCATGCAGTGATAGACTTAGCAAAAATGTATGAGTGCTCTTTACTTACAAAGAATGTGCAGAGTAGCACTTAAGGAAATAAATTTTCTTGGCTTGAAATTGTAGGACTGCTCTTTATTAATCTCTGTTGTATTTAGCTCTGTTGTATTTATTCTTCTGGGTCCTACATCTATACTCAAACAGGATCCAGAATAATTTTTCTACTTGAATAATACGATCTGCATACTTTTGTTTTGGGTGCTACGCTGTTTTCACTTTGGAGATGCATAGAAGGAAGGAATGGTTAAGGAATTGTGTTCTTGCAGTTTATAGTGTTCCTTGTATTATTACTATGGGAAGGTCATGTAATCCTCCTTGCCCTCTTAATTCCCCTTCCCTCAACCCTCGGCCTGAATGTAACTGGCTCTAGATGCTGCCATTGTTTTAAAAAGGGGTTGAATTTGGTTTTACAAACGTTAAATGAAGGTAGTAATTGCATTGCCACCTTCAGTGATGTTTCATTGCAAATAATGAATGGCATACTGAGCCTTTACCTTGTAATGTAAAAAAATCATAATATTGCTCTTTCTCATAAACACATTTTATAAATTAAATTAGAAGCATTGACAATTTTACGTTGCATATATGCCCTATGAAGATCATTCCTCAGAAATGTAATTGAGATCAAAAGCTTAAAGAGACTCAGAAGAGTTAGATATAGTAGTACCTAAGGCATCCACAGTTATTGATTAATCACTGTGCTTCAGGAATTAACGAGGTAACTCTATGGCTGAGAACGAGTCATACTGTACTGGTGTGTATTTCTGTTTTAGACAGTCCTTTAACGCACTTTATGTTATTACCGTTTATGAGTGGACTAGTGAATTGGTAGAATGATGGCTTACGACTGAAATGAGTTTTACTTCACAAAAATTAATAGGCTGAATTACACTTGGAGAAACATTAGTTTCCATGAGATAAAGACCCCTTTAAATCATAAAACTAATTTTCTTGTTACTTAGGTTATTGTATGTTAATATACAGATAACCAGCTTTTATGCCTTCTCATGTGTCTTCATTAACTTAATAGTGAATGTCACAGTGCTTTTACATTTTGAGAAATCTCAAGGTTGCTTTTAACCATCCTTTTTATTAGTGTGTGTTGAGACCAAAATTGCATATATGTGTTAGTAGGAGTCTCTTCACATCCAGCCTTTTTACCAGCATTTTGCTAACTATGTACACACTACAGCTGCTTCCAAAATTACTTTTATTTTCAGAGAAGATTAAAGCCCTGGAAAGCAAACTCCTAGTGCTTACATATTGCAAAGACTTCCTTGCTGCTCCTGTTGTGTACAAAGAGAATATTCACTTGTAAAATTAATAAACTGCTTTTCATTTGGACAGTTTGGAAATCATGGTTCCTTATTTCATCTTATATTTTGCATCTCAAGGCGTTGGGTAAGCCTGTTTCAAAGAATATCAGTTGTCCTTTACTTGCATTGCAATATGATTCTTAAGGAAATCTAAATAACTTTGAAATAAATTAAAATGCAAATAGGGTGATTTTAAATAAAAGAATATTTTTATTTCTGGAAATGTAAATGCCTCTTTTGTTCAGATCATTAGAAAGTGGTGAATATAGCCTGTGTAAATTGCACCATTTTAGTGACAGCTTTCCCTTAGTATCATCATTTGTTGCTGTTAATGTGACAGTCATAAACAAGGAATTCTAAATGGAAATCAGTTTTGCACTTTTTATTTAATTTTCAAGAGAGTTCAGGAGTTTTCTCAATTGCTACAAAATTCTAGAAGACTTAGTTCTAATTACCAGTGAATTTGTAACTTGAGAGGAGTCTCTTTAGCCCCATGCAAATTCTCTTGTGCTGTAGCATGGGGAGAATGGTCTAGAAACACTGGAATGTTACTGTGTCTTGCTGTGGTATGCCTAATTAACATTTACAGTCTACCTACTGGTTAATAGACCAGCATAGTATTTAAGCAAATCTTTCTCATAAGTATAGCTAGTTGGGAGCTTTTTTAAAACAAACCAGGTTTCAGTAAATATGCTAACTCCTCAAGATCCCTTCCTGTGGATGGAGATGAATGTCAGGCTAGTAATCTGATGCTGATGTCCTCATCACCACAGACAGTTTAATTCCCTTGCTTATTAGCATGCTGAGTTAGGCAGTGCCTTCCGCTGCCTGGGATTTAATTTCTGAAGCACCATTGGAAACTGAGACTTTGCACTCATCTTTCTAGGACAAGAAAATAGCTTCCTTCTGTTTTTGAGAAGAGTCCTATATAAGGAGTGTCACAGGCATGGAGCTATATGGAAGCTAAAAGGCAGTCTTAGATCAGGATTCTCCCAGTTGGTTGTCAAGCCATCAGTGTAAATGATACAGGGAAGTCCCTGGTTGCTTCAGAGTTCTTACTGGCTTACTTAGAAGCATTTTCCTAGTAACAGACTTTTTTTTTCATTACATCAGAAAACCTCAGGCATCCTGGTTGTAATTTGAAAGTAAGGTAGTCAGCAATCCTCACAACTTTAGACTGTTCTGTCTGAGAAACCCTTTTTATGGCCTTCTCATTCAGTCTTCTCAAGTAGCTCTTCATGATCTGAAATCTGTGGAACAGAGATGTTCAGCACACTGCCTGAAATTAGGTCCCTCATTACTAAAAAGAGGCAATACACAAGGGAGTCTCTTTTGCTGTGATACTTTTTGAAACCTGTCGTGTTAACAGAATCATTGCAAAGCTGCTTTGTTTTCAGGGTTTGAAATGCTATTTACAGCTTTGAGGTTCTCAGGTCATTGCAGTGGTTGGCGCTGGCATCATATAGAAAATGTGCATCACCACGCTTGTGTGGAAAATCGTGTTTGTGTTCATTTCTCTGTAGCTTTCATGGACCTAGCCATGGGCCTACCAGCAATGCTAGTAAAGCAGACCAGAATTCTAGGTTCAATCCTTATCTATTCTCTTATGTTTCCTTTGACCCTGTGCTAATAAATATTTACGGATTTGGGATTCTGCTTACATAACTCACTGTTTAGATCTAACTAAGAACAGCCTGGTACAGATTACCATTTTACAGATGATGGTAATTCATGAGAAAACAGTCAATGAAAATAATTATCAGAACAACAGAAAATGTTCCAATGAAACTGGTAGCAAAGTTCAAAGCGCCTAATGCACTGGAGTGGGTGGACTGCTCTTTCTGTTCTCTCATATTAGAATTGTTGGTTAAAATCATGAGTCCACTGGTGAGGCATTTTAACAAGCCTGTTACACTAACCTATGCCAGCATGTTTTAGTGGACCAGCTAATACATTAGGAAAGTGGGAATTTTAAATCACACCTGGCCTTCCTGTGGCTTCAGTGTTACTCTGGAACGATTGTAAACATTGAATTAAATGGGATGAGTGTTATCATAAGGGAACTAAAGAAAGATTATGCGAAACTAAACTGTCATCTGCTGAGCTGTTAGAAGACTATTAGTAGAGTACCCCAAATCAAGTTTTGGTATTGTTATTCCTTAATGCTTTTTTTTGTTAATTATATGTATGCAAATTAAATGCTGTGATTGCGTTATCTGTTAAGTTTGTCAGTGGGAGGGGTGTTAAACCATTACATGGGGATGACTGTAATCTTCTCCCTCATAATTTGGTTCCTGTTAGAATGAAGCATATTAGGTTTCTGGGAAACCAGATGCGGGACAGATTAAATGAGGCTGGTTGATATTTTGATCAGATTGCTGTGGTTTTGAATGCATCCATGTGAACAAATTAAAACTAGCAAGAATCTTTCTGTTGTCTTTTCTTCTAAGACCAACTTGATAGCTGGAAAGCATACCATTATACATCCTACTTTGGTGATCTCTGAAGTGTCCTAATAATGCTTAAAAGAACATAGGACGCCTTCTCTGAAACTTCTCTAGTAGACCTGCACTGGAGTTTCTTACTCTGCTACTGTTTAACTATGGTTGAATATTGTCTCAATTTGTAGCATGAACTCTATAATCAGTTGTAACTGACAGGATGATACATCCAGATACCTTTTTACAAGATACCAGGTTTGTAGGGCTTTATCTCCACAACCTGCCTGTGGGTTTTTTTAAGTCTGTATCTTAGGGGGATTCATTTCATTTTTGTATATTAGATTTTAAAAATTAGGAATTTCTTCTTATTTCCTTTAAGAGGCTGAACATATGGTTGGTCTCATTTCTGCATGACTGAACTGCTGATTATAACTGTTTAGACACTCAATACTGTTTTAGAGTAGGTTTTAATGCTGTTGAACTAGCTGCTACAGAACATTATGTTCGATAATTTTTTTAGTTAGCTCCTGTCTGGCTTGCATCTGAAGCAGGTACTTAAAAAGCAGAATTCCACATGCATTTCAAGTTTATTTTTCTGGAAATATAATCAATTATAATAATCTTTTAGTGCACATAAAACATTCAGAATATTTTTTTTTCTGTATTAGAATAGTGATTTAGCTCACTTGAAGTTGGTAGGTACCTCTACAAATTAGATATATCTGTGTTTAGATTTTCCTCTTTACTCCTGAAAAAAAACTGTACTCATGTGCAAAAAGTTAGAATTTTCAAAACGAATATAGCACGGCTTTAAATTTCATCCCACTTACTGATAATTCTGCCCCTATTGCAGTAGTCTGAATTTTCAGACTAACCCCAATAGACTTTTAATGATCAAAACCTTTTTTCTTTGCCATGTTTTCTTCTTCCATAAGGTTGTTCCTTGCTCCCATGTAGAAGACAGTGGACTTAAAAAGAACAGATTAAATGAAAAATGAAGCTAATTTAGAGGCTTCTGACCATCATCTACATCAGGAGACAAAAATTCTGTGCAAAGAAGCCTGAAATTATCATTGCCATGATCTGTGTGTGTGTTGGAAGTGAAAACTCCATCAAACTCTAGTCTCAAATTAATGCCAAAATATCCCTGAACACGGTCCAGTTCAGATCTGAGAACAGTGTGTTCAGGGCTCAATCAATACCCCTAATAATAGCAAGAATAACAAGAAAGTCACTCAGTGCTGTAAATTTCAGTAAACTTTACTACTGATCAGCACTGAGTTAAGTACCTCTTTCTGAATTACTGTTACTTCATTGTTAGAGTACTGATTTTATGCTTTCAGGGCTCTTTAGACCAAATAACCATTTTCTGAACCTATTAGGTTTAGTTTTGCATTAGTTCCTCAAATTAGAAAAGTGAGAATAGATGAATACTTTGTATTCAGAAGGATGCAGAAAAGTTTTAGTTTTGTCTGTCTTGGTAACAGTGTAGGGACATGTACAGTATCTCCGCTATTCCACACAAAGCATGAAAGCTAGACTTGGCTCCAAAGAGAGAGAATTGTTTCTTCTTTTGCTGTTGGAGTGTTCTTCATTAGGTACAGATTCATTTCCAGAAGGCTCTGTAATGCTCCACTCTGAAAATGCCAGTTATGCTCTCCTTCTTGTTTTCCTTTGGCTGTCAGACTCTGCCTGTTTGATTGGGATTTTTTTTGTTTTTGATTTTTTACTCCCTTGAAGACTCAAGACATGCATGTCCTTACATTATTTATCAGTAGTGCTCATTTGGGAAGGTGTAGAACATGTTGCCTGTGGCTTGGAGGTCCATCCAAAGCTGCCACCTTTTCTTGTTGAGCTGGAGTCTTAAGAGCATTGCAGAAGGGCCCTCTGCCTTGCTCTGCTGCACCTAAACTCCTTGAGTGAGACACAGGCCAGTCCTGGCCAAATTTAGTTCTCCCTACATGCTTCTGGATTGATATTATGCCTTAATTACATGCAATCCAGCCAGATCTATGTTTGCCCTTGGATATAGGCAGGAGACAAGTGGGAAGAGGATTGTTGGCAGAAGGAAGCAAGGCCAGCAGACTGATTTTTTAGGGGTCTGGAGGCAGCGGGAAGCCAGTTTGAGGCAACACTGAAGACAAGAAGATGCAACTATGTTTGGAGTAGAGCCTGAGGAATGTGGGTTGGGAAAAAGAGTTTTGCTGGGTTTTAAATTATGTAAACATCTTAAGAAGCATTTAATGAGTATTTGCCTGTTAACAAAGAAGGGCCAAAGTAAGTGAGCCTGTGTTAAAAATACCATGGAATTTCAGTCCATTTCAGGTGCTCCAACTTTCTAGAATTTGACTCAAAAAGACTGTTTTTTCCTCTGACATATACAAACTTTTGTTCTTCCTGGTTTTGAACATCTGTGCTTCCTACTTCTTATCTTTGAGGTAGGCCTGCATTCCAGTTCTGGTAGTATCATTGTGGCTTAGGTAGGGGTAATCGAGTTACTTGTGCACAATTCATTCACGTACTTGTAAATTAAGGTAAAAGCTCGCTACGGATGATGACTGTTGCATCTGTGACTGCAACTTCCGTATCCGGTGTGATAGTGGCTGTGGAGCCTTGTCAGGGGCTGTTGCGTTATGGCCCTAGTACCCTTAATACCCCAGAGCTCTGCCTGCACTAGATTCTGGAATGTCTACAGGAGGCCCTGCTGAAAGTTAGCTCAGTGATGCCAACAATATGGCTAGTCTTTGGCACCTAATCTAGCAAATGTCAGAGGTTTTTTTTACTACCAAAACTGGTAGTGTTGGGGTTTCTCTAGCTCATAAAAAAAAAGAATAATTTGAACAAAAGGAGAAATTTGTGTTGCTTGTTTGTTAGAGAATAGGTTGGTTATGCTAAAAGTTGCAGGCAGTTGCTGTCTGAAACATGCTTTGTCAAGTGTGAAGTTGAAGTTCTTCTCTGCATGGCTGCATGTAATTTTATTATTAGCTGGTTGCATTTGTGCTAACAGATTCTATGATGTTTGCTGTAAATGCAATTTTAAAAAATAATGCCACAGCCACAAACACAAGCAGATAATCTTGTTCTTCAGGTTGAACTCCCACCTCCTGATCTTGGCCCAAGCTCTGCACTGAATCAGACACTTAACTTGCTGCGGGAGGTTCTGGCATCTCATGACTCATCTGTTGTTCCACTGGATGCCCGTCAAGCTGACTTTGTGCAGGTATGAGAATATTTGAATGCTCTGAAGAGGAGTGTGGGGGGAAAGTGTATGTAAGTTAGTCTTGGCACACAAAAGATGGGTGAAACATTAATCTTTTTGTCTGATTCCATTTTGGAGCTTTCTACCAAACCTGAGTTTGTAATGTGAATAAGAGGGTGACTAACAAATTACAGTACAGTATGGAGTACTACTCTTAATGCAGTATCTAAATTCTGTTATCCAATTACTACTCCATTAAGTAAATACACCCTCAATTACCAATTAGCTAATCTGAGTTACTCTTCCTCCTGCTAGGTTGGAATCTGTTTTTCTCAGGTTTTTATGCTTTTCCCATCACTATAGTATCTGATAACCTGCTGACGAACCCAGCAGAAAACTACTTTCACAGTTGTAAACTCTCATGTCTCTTTATTCTGCTTTGGGGAATAAGTATGTGATAGAGACAGAATGAGCTTAGAAGCCTTGCGTGCCATGATTTCTTCCCCCCTTTTCTGTGTATTTGCTATTTTAGGTTCTGTCTTGTGTGCTAGATCCATTGTTACAGATGTGCACTATGTCTGCTAGTAATTTGGGCACAGCTGATATGGCAACCTTCATGGTAAATTCACTTTATATGATGAGGACTACTTTGGCTCTCTTTGAATTCACTGATAAACGTCTAGAAATGTTGCAGTTTCAGGTAAGCTTTAACAGCCTCCAAAGAAAGTGAACGTATTACTGATTTTTGCAGACTGGAACTTACAATGTGAACATACTTATCTTTGATAATGCTGATTTTGGGTCAATTATTAATCAAGGAAATAGGATAAAAGGGCTTCTTATTAGAGACCATAAGGAAATAGCTGGTATCAGAGCTTATGGTATAAATCATCTTTCATTTTAAGCAGGCAAAAATGATTAAAAGATTTGGTTTGGTTTGGTTTTGTTGCAGATAAACCCATATAAGTGAGTATTTTCATTATCTTAATCATTCTAATATTTATCTGCTAACTGAGAAGAAAATGGAAATTAAAAGCACGTACAGCCAAATGGCTCACTGTATTCCATCATGTAGTTAGTACTAGATCATCATCTAGTTTATACTATTGTATAGCTGAAGTTATTACTTCAGTCTGTCATTCTGCCTTTCTTTTCTCATTTGTTTGGTTTTACCTAATGTGCCAGAATAGTGGTTCATATGTGGTACCATTTTGAAATGGAAATGTATGTTTATGAACAGTTGACTTGGGAAAACTCTTGTTGCTTCCCATTTATAGTTTTGCTGCATGAAATCACTACAGTCTATCTCAGGAGAACTTTTGGAGCTGGGGAGCTTGGAAAGAAGTCACAACTTCTTACTTGAAGGCATCAGTAAAGATTGGCTGTGAGCCATTTCGTGCTTTCTACTCCTAATCAGGATTTCTAGCACCTTTTAGTTCTGCAGTGAACAGACAACTCCACCAAACTGTCTGGGGCATTTCTAATTTCCATTATCAGTTTCTTTTTCACAGTTAATGTTGTAACTGAATTATTCTTCAAATAAGCAGTAGAACTGAAGGTTATGCATTTAATACCATTTACTTTCTTCATGCGTTTTACAAATACAAGGACAGACTGAAAAACTGTCTCTAAGATTATACATAAGTAGGTTATTAAAGTCGAGATAGAATGGCATCTTTAATAAGAGAAGCATTTTTCATAGAAAAAAAAGAATTCTGTTAAGACAGCTAAAAATCACCAAATTAAGATTTCCCTCCTGATTTTAAACGTGTGGTTTTCTAAACAATTTTTAAAGTAAAAAAGGTGAACTCTTAAAATATCAGGCATGGAAGTCTTACATTTTACTAGAATTTGATATATTACCAATTTTTGCTTTTCTTTAGGATTGGAAAAAAAAGAAATGAAATGTGGGCTAGTTGTAATAACGAAGTAATAGTGTTTATATACCCAAATATCATTGTAAGACTAACAAAGCTAAAATCTGGTTGCTGCTGCTGTGACTGGATTTATTGATTAAGTTTCTCTGCAAAGTGAAGATTTTACTAAGAATGTAAAATACATTTATGACGCTTTTCATGTGAAGATAATGAAAGCAAAATTGGTAGCTGCAATTGTCTATTGTTCTGTTAACTTTTTTCAAATTCATATTTATCAGCATTGAATTTACAATCACTGCTGATTATTATTTAGTTTCAGTTTTATTTTCCCTGTGAAAGACTTTCTCTTTGTTTATCAAAAACTGTGATGCCATTGTCAGTATTTTCAATAAGAGAGACTCTTCATCAGGGACTGTA
Source organism: Bolborhynchus lineola (assembly GCA_025448015.1). Lineage (NCBI taxonomy): Eukaryota > Metazoa > Chordata > Aves > Psittaciformes > Psittacidae > Bolborhynchus > Bolborhynchus lineola. The sequence continues at coordinate 4,525 of JAOEHX010020936.1, read as the reverse complement.
GTGATAGGACCAAGAGGTAATGGCCTCAGAGGGTAAGTTCAGTTTAGATATAAGAAAGAAGTTTTTTAATGCTTCCTTATGTGAAGATGGTGAGAGATTGGAAGAGGTTGCCCATAGAAGTGGTAAGTGCTCCATCCCTGGCAGTGTTCAAGGCCAAGTTGTATAGAGCCTTGGGCAGCATGGTTTAGTGTGTGGTGTGCCTGTCCATGACAGGGTGGTTGGATTAGATGATCTTAAGGTCCTTCCCAGCCCTAGCTATTCTATGATTTTCATCATGTATTTTCAAAGACTATAGCAAAATAAGGCAATTTTTGAGATTAGAGTTCAGGTATTCTCTCTCTTTTTTTTTTTTTTTTTTTTTAATGCTGTTGTATTTACAAATACAAAAAAAATAGGTTTTCCTGCCAGACATGAAGGAAATATCTGTATTTTTATTATTGGCTCCTTGTAATATAAAAGATGTAAATGGAGAAAATAATTATGCTCTATGTATTTGTGGGGTTTATTCTTTGTTGATCACTCTCTTTCTTATTTGTGCTTCTAGACCTTTTATCCCCATAGCTTGTTCTATTTAATGCTCACACACATTTCACAAATATCTTACGCTTAAAATTTCAGATTGAAGCTCATTTAGATACACTCATCAATGAACAAGCTTCCTACGTGTTAACAAGAGCTGGTCTAAGCTACATGTATAACTCAGTGCAGCAGCACAAGCCAGAACAGGTAAGCTTATTTGATGTTCTTGTTCAGGATATGCTGCATGCTTGCCTACTAGAAGAGTTTTGTCATTAATGTTTTTGCAAATGAAGCTTCTTCTGAAAGCAAAAGCTCAGTAATATCTGTTGATTTTTCGCATGGGACCCAGGACTATTAGACCTGCCACGTTGCAGCTAAATGTTTCCCCTACATTGTGTTTTCAGCAAGCCTAGCAGGTTTAGTATGCAAGAATCCTGTGCAGCTTATCTGTGTGCCATCAACAGACTCCAGCACAGACATCTTCTGTATTCTCAAGACTAAGTGTCTAAGTAGTTTAATGTGCCTCAGAAAGTGTCAAACTGGCTTTAAAACACAAGTACTGAGTAGGTATACTACTTCCATTGCACCTAGAACATAGTGAACCTACTATGCATGAAGCATTCAGGTTTCTTCTGTTGCATGCTATAGCGCCATACATGGAGTGGATAAATACCCTGCATGCAGTAGGTAATTACTCCTTTTTTTCTTCTGTGAAAACTTGGCAGATGAGTTCAGTCAGAATTTGAAATAGTTTCTTCTTTTGTCATTGTTCACTGCTACAGCTATTCTAGCACCAAGACAGTGAGAGTCTAAAAGTGAAAACTTGAGATTTCTTTGAGCTGAAAACTGGAATTCAGATTTCATACTCTTCGTCGTGAACCACAGTTGTTACATAATAGGAGTTAATACAGCCTTTCTTCCCTTCAGCTGTGCTTATGACCTTTTGTGATCCTTTGAGAAGATGAAGAACAGTATTTTCTGGAGAAAGCAGAACTCTGTTGGACAGGCTTATGTTGTTTCTTCAGCCAATAATTATGCATAAAGTCCACAAACTTGACAGATTTTTGTGTATAAAGATGAATGAATAAATAAATATATAAATAATAATGTTTAATAACTTGTTTTGGTTTCCTATTCATAAGCCTATCTCCTTTTCTAAAACAGATTTCAAATCAACCAGGGCAGATTGTTAATGGAATGTAGCAATTTTCATTTATACCTGTGCAACTGCCTGGCTGTGTGTATGTAATGTAAGCTGACGTTCTTACAGCATGTGCTAGGGGGATAGGGCAGCATGTACGTATTGTATGTAATGCCGTGCCAGTACAGAAGATTCACTGGGAAGCACCCTTTAATTCTGCACAGATGAATGGAGGGAATTTGTCCTCTGTAATTTTGGAACACCACAGGGATGTTTCCAGTTCACAGTTCAGTTTTTATCCTGGATCTTGTGGAAGGCTTTTTTTTTCTTTTTGCGGGGGTGGGGTATGATTTAATGGTGAAGAAGGAAGGAAGGAAAGGACTTGAAAGGACATATTAAAATTCTCTGAGATTTTCATTTAAGAGAGCATTAGAAATCAAATGAACTGTTGCAGCATTTCAGTATTGATATGATGATTCAGTTTCCAAACATGTAAGATCCTGTAGCAGGACCAAATAACAATTTAGTACTGAACTGAATATAGAATTTATTCTCTTTTTTCCATATGCTAATATGGCCTTTTTTTTCCTCCTCCTTTGACTACTGGTTCTTAGGGTCCTCTTTCAAGTTTGCCAAATATGGATTCTGTGTCCCTGAAGGTTGCAATGGTATGTAATTTTACAATTTCATATTACGGTGGTGATGCTGTGACATGGGAAAGAATACTATTAATTATGTGATGTAGTAGATAATCACCTAACAAGTCTCTTTAAGAATAACTGAATTATATGTCTGGGAATACTTTGTTCACTTGTAGTAATTTGACCACTTGAAGTAATAAATACATAAATTATTTATCACGGGTAATAGTAGAAGATTAGTTTCTGAGCCTCAAGAAACAGAACTTTACTTACAAGAATGCTATCCCATGAGTCATCTTAAATTGCTAAAAGCAAATACTTAGCTCTAATTAGTTTTAATCACCAGAGTTTCTTTTTTGTCTGTATGCTTTGAAATATAGGTTCTGCTATCATTTATAATTTTAGTCCTAACAGTTTGATTTTACGTAAATAGTTCAGCTAAAGTGAGAAATTAGGTGCTGGATATGTCACAGGAACATTTTTTAATTTGAAAGCTGTAATGTATTTTAAAACAAACTGTCAGCTGATACTTTTTCTTAAAGGTGCGTGAAGGCTATTTTGCATAGAGATAGCAATATCACAGTTCAGTGGGCAATAATATATGTTCGGTCATTCTTCTTGCTTAGCCAAGTTTAGCTTCATTCTGAAAGTTTAATTGTAAATAAGGCCCACTCATCCAGCAGTACATGTATACCTCCATGAAAAAAAAAGGTCTTTTAAAAATTATTTTTCTTTTAAAATGAGGTTTTTTAGAAAGTTGTGTGTTGAGTCCATCCTAATGGTGTCAGTGTAACCTGTTTTTCTGTGCTCGAGTTTTAAACCAGTGATTCTGAAGCTGGTTGGATGAACAGAACTCTGGCACAGAGCACTCAGTGGTCTACTCAGATTGTATGCATTCTTATTAATGTAATATTTCTAAATTTTGCATTTAAAATACCTTCTATTTATCATGGTCTGTACACCACCGAAGAATTCAAGGACTGCAGTTTGGGAACCATCTCCTTAAATTACATATATGTAACTCTATTATCTATAGTAATTTCATTTGAACAGTTAGAGAAGAACTTTCTTCATTACTTTGTTCAATGTCTGCTTGTGTGAATACACTTTAACCAGAATGGAACCCAGTATGCTGAAATGAAACCCACATAAATTCCATCTATCACCCTAATCTGTTGGCTTCCCAGGATGTAAACCATGTGGAGATAGTACTTGCAAACAGATTTACTGCCTCCCAGTTTAACCTGAAAGTTTTCCAAGTCCCATCTTTTTAAGTTGTTCACGTGTGCTTGCAAATGCTGCTCTAGTAAGTCTGTATCCCTCTCTCAGCTAAAGCTCCCTTGCTTTCCAAACAAGGGTAGATAACCCAAAAAAGTTAATTTGCGAGAACTGCAACTTCATTAGTCATTTGTGCCCACCTTTTGCCAATTTAAATGTTGGGTGGATGTAGATTTTAGGGTTTATCAGCTTGAGATTTATCCAGTGTTCGGGAAGGTTGCCATCATTAGGTGAAGTTGCCTAGGACCTTGCCAGAGTAATTCCAAGGATAGAGCTTATACAGCTTTTCTGGGCATCCTGTTCAGTGTTTGGTGACACTCCTGGTATGAATTTTTCCCTTAATATCTGATCAGAATTTTCCTTAGAGTAATATGTGTCCAGTATTCCTCATGTTTTCACCCATGAGAAGAGCTGGCTCCATCTTCTGTGTAGTCACCCATTTGATCATAGTCGTAGAATGGTTTCGGTTGGAAGGGACCTTAAAGATCATCTAGTTCCAATCCCCTGTCATGGACAGGGACGTCTTTCTCTAGATCAGCTTGCTCAAAGCCCCATCCAACCAGACCTTGAACGCTTCCAGGTGCGGACCATTCACAACTTCACTGATAGATAGTTGAGGACAACAGTTCTATTCTTTCTTGTTTTCCTCTACAAACTGCTAGAATCAAAGCAACACAACTTTATTATATGGGGGAGGAGAAGTAGGCTTAGCAGCAGTTCAAGGAGCCTGAATTAGGTCCTTTGCGCTTGTTTTTCCCAACGTATGTGCTCCTTATGAAGCAGTGACTCTCTGCCAAAAACAAACATGCAACATGTCTGTCATGGGTTCAGCAGTAGCAGTCATTTTTTCTCCTTCTTAGTAGCTGGTACAGCACTGTGTTTTTGACTTTCAGCCTGGGAACAGTGCTGATAACACCAATGTTTTTAGTTATGGCTTAGTGATGTT
>JAOEHX010020935.1:0-50006 GCA_025448015.1 Bolborhynchus lineola | reverse complement strand
CGGGACGTGTCACCCTTGGCGCGGCGGGAGGGTGGCGGTGTCCCCCGCGGGGCTGCCGGGGGCCGGGGTGTGTGTCTGCGGGCGCGGCGAGGAGCGCTGGAAGTGGCTTGGCCGTCCTCCGTGCAGCCGTGCGGGAGTTAAGAGCGGGGTTGTGATGGAGGCTTGAGGCGAGTAGCAGCTACAGGTGTCCTAGCGAACGTGGGCTCTGTCAGGCTGGGTGGGACGTGCCGGGCGAGTTACTCACTGGCACCGAGTGAGGTCCTCTGTAGATGCTAACACTGCTGTGCGTGTCGAGGTATCGCGCCCTTAACGAGCCCAGCTGGGAGCTTGGTGATGTACTAGCAGAGTGTAAATTCGCTATGTGGGAAAAGTGCAAACACCGGTTAACGTGTCACGTCAGTACTCTGTCACCGAGCTGTTGTTGGCCTGCGGGGTTTACTTTGTAGGGGATGTGCTGAGGTCAGTTCCCTGCAGCCTTCCGAGTTACACCTCTCCGAGCAGTAACAAAAGTATGCCATTGAAATTAGATATAAGTTAAATAACTGTTTCAACTTCCCTCAGTTTCAGATGTGCTTGGAATTCCAGAGGTACTATCACTGAAGTCAAACAGTGCAGGAGATGATACTTCCTGTCCCTTTGAATAGAAAGGACTTCAGGTGTAGCTCTGTGTGTGGTTGCTCTTTTTTCCCTGGTTGTGGATGTAACCAGATGTAAACCTCCTTATTTCACTTCTGTTAGGGCGTAGGTGATATGATTAGTTCCATCATTTATTATTCTCAAATGTTTGGTCACCAGCACAGTTTGGTTTCAGTAGAAACCTTTCTATAGGTTTGTAACCAACTAGAGAGTTTGATGAACAAGTGTCATGATTTTGTTCTAAGAAGGAAATTTTCCTGGATGGATCTGTATTTATACCAAACTAAGGATGTATTTACTCCTTGTGGATGAGGCAGAGCAGGCTGATATTAGCCTCCATCTGGGGAGAAAACCAGTAATGAGAGAGCTGCCTGCTCTGTGATTGTGAGACTGGTTGGGTTTGGCTCATGGTGACCGGGAGTGCTGTTGCTATCATAGTCTCGCATGCGGAAGACTTAAAAGTACACATGTAAATATAGTTTCTTACAAAGACAAAATGTATTTGTTTATCAATTCTTGCTAGGAATACTTTATTTCCCTTACAGTCCACATCTGTTTCAGTGAATGCCAGGGACAACATAAATTGCATTTAATTAGCATAGGTTGCTTTTAATTAGCACCTGTCTAATTTAATTTGGACAGGTGCCCTGTCAAAAATATTTTCAACAAGAGCATTAGCAAAACGTTAATGGCAGATGCTTATTCCTTCCAATGGCTCCAGTTAAACCCATGAAAGCTTACAGAGCTTGAGTGCTAGATAAGGAGTAACTGATCTTGTTAGGACGCAGACCTGGGCTGACACCAGCGGCTGCAGCCAGTGCTTGACATTCTCGGCTGGCTGGGGGAGGAAGGGAGGGACGGGTTTTGGAGGGGGAGCAGGTTGTTGGCTTCCTTCAGTGAAGAGTCCTTTACTCTGAATCTTGCTTCCCCCAATTGTTTGCTGTAGTCCAACCTTGTTAAGTTTAAAGTGACACTTAAGATTTTTCTCTTCTACCATGCTTTCTCTCTCTGGGGAGGTCTTATTTGGTTGTTGATTCTGATGCATGTTTTGGGTCTCCATGGCATCACCTAGTTAGAGCATGTAAGTACTATCTATTGTGGGTGTGATTTCTTTTAAACAATAAGCTTCAGTTTTTCTTCTCCGGCATGCGGAACATCTTTTAATACCTCAGCATCTTGATGCCTACCTCTGGGATCAGTGTTTTGAAGTTAATTGGTAAGCCAGCAGGGGGAACACAGATCTCTCTGTCTGTAAAGTCTCTCTTCTTACCACAATTGCAGTTTGTTAAAATGTTGGGCCTATATTTTTGATAGTATTTCCTTTGAAGATGATTATCAATTTACTTGGGAAAAACCCCCATACGTTGGAATAAACACGTCATTTTTGAATGTTTGATATTAGTTTGCTAACAGGCATGTCTCCCACTCTTCTGAATGGAATTTTTGTCTTATTAGCCGGAGCCAAACTTAAAAAAAGCATTAGAGGTTTATCTAAGTAAAGGTAAACCTCTTTGAAGACATTTGAGGTGAATTAATGAAACCCCAAAAAGAAGAAATATTTTGAGCAATCCTGTAAAGTTTTCTAAGTTGAGCTAGACAAAATATTTCCACAGTAAAGCTGTTGCTATAGCATGTTTATGGTTGCATATAGAACTCTTGAAAGCTGAAGTTGAGTTGCAGAAAAGCTGTATTCTCACAAGAAACTATTCCTAGTATTTAGGGTTTCCATAAGAGAGAGTATTTTTAGATATTCTCTTAGGTTTTAAGAAGTCATTACTAGCTTATTTTTGTAAAGGTCAAGTGAGACTCCCAGCACAGATCAATAATAAGTTTTCTTTTTGATTTGTATTGGCGTTACAATTGATTACATCTTTTGTGAGAGGAATACTGAATGCAAAGTCGTGTGCCTAAGAAGGTCCCCTGGATGACTTGCATTGATCCTTACTGCTTTCTAGTCTGTGAAGCATGAGTATGATACAGCCAAATGGCAAATACTTAAGGTGCGAGTATACAAACAGATTGCTGAATGCTGAGTGAAGAACGAGAATTTGCAGCATGTCAGCTATTCCCCAGTAAGAGCCAGGGAACTGGCTCTTACCCTGCAGTAAATGTGAGTTATCTTGCTGCTTTTACTTGGGCTTAAGCTGTCTTTCACTGATGCTGGGGTGAAAATGTGCTTGGGAGCATATACCATGGGGTAGCTGGTTTGGTACTTGTGAGTGATAACAGTTGTATATTCTCATAGCATCAGGAGAAGTGGAGACAAAATATAGTTCAACTGAAATGAACAGTCACAGGGTAGGTTTAAAGGAAGAGGTGCAAGCTCCTCTAGTTCTGGAATGGCACTGCCTGCATACTGAGGTATTGACTGCATATGAATTTTCCTCGCATTATTTTAGTGACCATGTGTATGCGTTTCCCAGTGGCTGTGCATTCTTCTCCAAGAACATTATGTGACGTTGCCAGTTATTGAAGGTACAAAAAGGTGCATGCTAAGTTCCACTGACAGTCTCCCTCTTCCATGTTTTTTGTGGAATCACTAAACTTCCTCCTGTTTACGGTTCTCTGAGATGCTGAAGTACGTAATGTGTAAAGTCAAAGTGAGATTTCTGTGTGAAAGTCATTGGGAAAGAGCACTGAAGCGTTGCGTAAGCTGTCTTAGAACTGTTTTGTTTGGTATCTCAAATGATATTCTGTTAAGATGTGAATTACCAAGTCTTGGGCAATTGTAAATCTCAGAAAATACTCTGTGGGATGTCGATTGCAAATATTTTTGCAATCACATTACATTTGATCTAGTTCCACAGCATACTTGTGTATTATACATAGGTGTTACTTGGACAGCAGTAATATTTGTGGACATCAACAGCAGTATGCTAGTTTCTAGACACCTCATGAATAGAAGCACATTTTGCCGCAAAAACATACTAGCAAAGAAGCAGTGCAATTGGAATTGTTTTATCCTTAACTGTGGATTCACATTTTTATGTCCTGGCAGTCATCCAATAGAGCAGCATTGCTTGTGCTATTTATTTACAGCAACAATTAACTCTGTGGTAGCCAAAAGGAAACAGATTCACAAGTCTCTGGAAATCACTGAAGGAGGGACTTTAAAGCTGCTACTTTGTATGTATCCCACATTTTTTATTTCCACTCTGGCAAAATAGATCTTTTTCTTTTAAAGAACAACCTATATGACCTTGAGTATCTAAACAGGTTTGTCAAGTTCAATGCAGAACTGTTTCTGTATTGCACTGTAGCTGCTAATACTGTTGTGCTCCTTACAAATAATTATGTTTGGCAGAGTATGCTCTTTTATTGTATTTATAAGGAAATAAATGAATTTACTGAGTAAAATGTGAAAGTATTTCATACTTGTTCTGTGTATGGTACTTCCAACAAAGACAGATATAGCTCATTTTAACAAATTTAATTGCATTACATTTAGCACTTTAGTAGTCTGTCTTATTTCAATACACTTGCTGGCCAAGTTCAGATTTATTTTTTCTTCCTGTTGCAGTATGTTGTAAGATTTTGGGAGCTGGATGGAGAGGGGCCCCTCATAAATTAGTTTAGTTGTGGCCTTGCAAGAGAGCTATTTAGGCTGCAGAAGAATAGCTTATCTAGAGGTCATGGGTCTGAAACAGGTTAATTATAGAGCTAACATGTTCTTCTGCACAGAAGGCAATAGGGACTGTGATCTATAAGCTATCTGTAAGAATTAGTGATTTTAAAAAAGACTAAAGAATGCCAATGCACTTAATGTTTTGATTTCCTTTGTAAGCACAGGCATTTTCCATTGGACATCAGTGTAGGTTTATTGTGAGTTCAGGACAATTAAAAAAATCCTAAACTATCCAGTGAGCTGACTGTATAATATAGGTCTGCTGAATACGTGTGTTTTTTTTGCCAAGAAGCTGGAGGTGAATTGAAGACTTCTGTGTCTTCTTTCGCCTTAGATTTATTGAAGTTGTTTGTTAGACTAGAGCCATATTTTACATGTAATTGAGAACTTTGGTAGTATTTCATCAAGAATGTGATATTTTGGTTTTGACAATGAATTGAGTTAAGTACAATTCTGTTCTGATTTACAAAAGAGACATTGTTATATTTGAAAAGGTGGGCCTTTTCTTTTGTTAAACATATTACATTAATGGGCCAAGTCACTCCTCCAGTATGTACAGTTTATGGTATGTGAGGGATTAGTTCCTTGCTCCGGAGTTTAAATGACCAGTGTTTCTGAATCTGTGTAGATCTGGTGGTGTGGTTCACTCCAGTGATGAGGTGTAGTGATTTCCTTCTGGCATACGAGAGGCACAAATTATTTATATGAACATAAGAATTTATTGTGGCCTTCCATCTCCCTAAGCTTGCGTTCAAAGCTTTTCACAGTCTTCATAAATGCATTTAATATAAAATACTGAAAGAAAGGAAATTCTGTATGGTGAAAGTTATAGGGGAGTTTATCTCCATTCTGAGTGGAACATGACAGTGATGTGTGTCTTGATCGGAACGAATCCTCATCGCAGTGCTTCTAAATGATAATTTGTTATGAAAACGTTTACCTTGTCCTGAGTGTGTACCTCTGCCCAATAAATTAAATTACACTGGTTATCTGTCTGACAAATGGGGAGAGGGTAGATTACCCCTACACAAAGCGAAGAAGCTCCTTTTGACTCATTCTTTGAACTGTGAGGCAGTTTAAGGCCTTCCCTATTTGTGTAGGAGAAGTTTCCAATCTTCCGTATGTGTGTCTGAATATGTAGTAGCTAACAGCTAACCTTAGATAAATGCGTCTATCTTCTTGTATGGCAACCCGAAGAGATAATCTGTTAATCTACCTTCTTTCTTGATTGTGCTTTATTCTAGAGAGCAAAACTCAATACCCTCTTTTTTTTTTTTTTTTTCCTGCACTGTGGTTTTGGTAATGCATGTGGTTAAAGTACCTACTAATTAAAGTACTAACCTGTTACTTTTTATCTTGCAGTATCTTGTGGCCAGTGGCAGCGAGGAGGGCTGATTTGCATCACATGCAATTCCCTGTAATAGGAAATGCTGGTTTTCAATCCTGTTCAATTTGCTGCCCACCTTTCTCCTCTCCTCCCTCTTCCCCCTCCCGGGGGATTCCATCTTTATATAGTGAATTTATGCTTAATGCTGTAGTCTTGCTTTTCATTATTACCCCTTGTGGGTTTCTCACAATTAACCCAGAGAATTTCAGGTATTTGTAGGCTGTGGTTTCAGAACCACTTTTCTAAATGTTTAAAGGTTGTTTAAAGATTTTTAAATCCAACTGAGATTGATTTTACTTTTTTCCTGGTAAAAAGGTTCCAGCTGGATTATTTCTAGATACAGGGCTACGGGTTTGCAGTTCAGTCTGGAAAAAAACACAGCATCAAACACTCACTGATAGAACAATTTGCTGAGCTCTTTTACCCTGAGTGGAAGAAGCCTTGCTGAGATGTTGGTAACTTTCCTTCCTGCTGTGGCTCTTTCTCCACAAGGAGATGCCTTCCCTAGAGTTATATCTGTCTTGATAGGTACATTAGAGCTGTTATCTGTTTAGTTTAGGTGTGCAATTAGAAACTGAGCCAAGTAAAACTTAAGATAAATTAAATTTGTGTGAGGCTGTTGGCTGCTGCTGTGTTTATGTAGAGTAAGATAGTCCAGTGCCAGGAAACCTATTATGTTTCCAATTAGAACCCATAAAAAAAATGAAGTAATTAGGCCGAATAAAATTAACTATGGGGAGAGAAGGTTGTAGAGATTTGGTTTGTGCAATTTGTGATCCTCTTGTTCGGCCTGAAGATTCCTGTGCACTAGAAATATTTTTATTTCAGGGTAAGCTTTTCAGAAACAGCAAGTCCCACTTGAAACCCATTAGCCTGGCTCCTGCAGTGAGATATTACTGCTCGAGTTCATTTGGTACCTGAGGTTTATTTAAATGTGGATAAGAGAGTCATATATTTCTTTGAGCTTTCATGAAAACTTTAACCCAGTCTTTATGTAAGTACCTTTCTAGAAGTGTCTGCTTTTTTCCTCTTTCTGCTACCTGAGTGTTTATCAGGAACATGACATATAATTGTGCCACTGTTATTCCCTGATATAAGAGCAGTGAGATGTTTTTATCCATTTTCTAACAAGAAGATGGAAGCAGAACTCCCTAAAGCAGTGTTGTTTTCCTAGGTGATTGTTTTGCGGGGCTGCAGTGGGCATATCAAGTTCCTGCTGCAACTCTTTTGGTTGTGAAAGAATACTGAGTTGCCCAGAAAATTTGGAGCTGAATCTGGTACTAGATTGCAGATTTCTTGAGCCGTTATAGTACAGGAGCAGTACAGCATCCCAACATCTTGTTTTCCCCACTCCCTTCAGAGGTGCTTTGAAACAGGATGCCTCCAAGTGCTCTATGTTAAAGTGGAAAACATCTGATTTGGTATTTAGGTTACACGTAGGACGTTGGTCTTGTTAAACTCCTGTCTTCAGTGCCTTGTGTGCTTCCTTCTGTAGAGATATGCTGATCTCTAGGAATTTCTGCTGTTGTCAAAAAGGAATCTGTTCCAGCCTCCTTCTTGTGGAAGATTCTTGTGTACTCCTTCCACTAAAAGACTCCCAAAGTGCACTTCCTTCCCTTCCACCTATTGAAAGCCTCCTACATCCTGATCCTGTAAGAGGCTATTCTCTTGTTTACGCTTGGTAAGCAAAACCTTGCTCCTCAGCCTATGCAGATTTAGCTGCATACCTCCCTCTCTTTGGGGGTAGGGAAGTCCTGGGAATATTAAGGAAAATGATTTTTATCCTGTTTCTGTAGACTGTCTCTTACTTTTGTGCTGTATTGGGCAATGATTATTCAGCTGAAACTTCCACAGTGTCTGGTGTCATGACTTTATTTTTCTGATCTAAACTCACAGCAGTTCAAGTCAGGTGATGAAAAAGAAACATGTTGGGAAGCTGAAGGGAAAGTTGGTTATGAAATTTTACCGACAGTAGTGTCGCCATCACCCAAAACAGAGCTTCATGCCATCTGTGGGCAAAATACGTACCAGGTAACAAAACCAACCTCAGTGAACCGTTACTAAAAAGGTGGAATGGTTTCACATCTCTTATGTACTTATTTGTGTGTATTTTGTGGCTTCCTGTAATTTGGCAGGCTGCATTGTAATATATTAATAAGAAAATAAATAAGCAAAATGTTAAAACAAAGGTCACATGGAATAGAGGGGCACAATTGCTAAATGGCATAAGACATCTTCCCTTGGCACTTGTCCAGTTCCCATAGCCTTTAACTGTGACTTGTTGAAATGTCCCATTACAAGCACAGCAGCATGTGAACTGCAGGCCATCAGAGTTAGTTCTTCTTAGGCTTTTGATACGTTAGGACTTTTATTCTTTATTACTATTCATGTATCCCTGAAATGAAGTTACTTTAATTCTAAAACAGAATCTGTCCCCTTAATGGTTTATGAATAAGTTACTGGTTTTGAGTTCTGAATGGAAGGACTGCCTTGGATGTAGGCATTAAAAAAAAACAGATACAAATTTTTAATTCCACATTAGTATTTTCTAACCCTGTTAGCTTTCTGACCTGTATGTGTCCAAATCATGCAGAATTGACAGAGGATAAATCTGATCTAATAAAAAAGAAATCTGCTAGCATGCATATTTAATAGGAGTGGAATTATAAATAAACTCTACAAATCTAGGAATAGAAGAGGTTTTGGAAGAGCTACTGGTGTAGTTAACCATTTGTGGTTGGTTGTTTTTCTTTTATTGAGCTTGAGTGTACTTGATTACAAATGATTGCCTTTTTCTCTTCTGCATGGCATGCATGTATCCATGGCATTCGCATAGGGAACCAACATGGAGCAATGAGAGAAAACCTAGTTGAGTGAAATGGTTGCCATGCATAAAGCAAACAAACAAGAAGTGAAAAAGCTTTGGCTGTGAAGGCCGCCTTGGATGGCCTAGAAACCTGGGTTCACATTGCTATGGCAAAACAACACAAAGGGACAGATCCTGCTGGCTGCACCCTAGTATCCCCATTCACTTTGGTGGGACTTGTGATGTGACACATAAGAGGAGATTTTTTGGCTCGCTTTGGTAGAGAAGTGTTTGTTATCAGTGTTGTAGAGAGCTGTGCAACCTCTGGCACCATGCGTGGAAAGACGAGGGAATTACCAGAGTTCGTGTTGATAAGGAGGAGAGGAAGTGGAAGTTATTCTTCAGTCAGTAAAGGAAAAGGTTAGACAATGAGGAGGATAGAGTTAAGGCAAGGGAAGAACTTGTGTGGGGAAAGGTAGTTTGTGATTATAGAAACAGATGGTGACTATTGGGGAAAAGGCTTAAGGGAACAGAAATAAAAAGGAAAAATAAAGCAATAAGAATGCAATTCAACAACAAATGTGGCAAATTCCTATGGCATAGAAGCCTTTTAATAGGAAACAGAAACACCCCCAAATCTGTGGCTGTGGCCACCTGCAGGCACATATATTGCTAGGTTGAGCTGCGCAGAGCAGCTTTGAAAAAGCAGGCAAAATTAAACTGACCAGCAGACCAGTGGTACAAACTGAAGCTAAGGAGATCACTCATCTCAAAAGTAATATCTAATGGGTATTTTGCTAGAGGTGCAGGAACAGGCTGGATAGAAAGGTGCTCAAATATTCTGAAGACAGAGCTTAATGCTAGGGCTTATGCTTGGTCATTTTCATTCGCAAGAAATTCACGTTTAGAGCAGTGTCCTGTCCTCTTTAACATATTAAAATTCTCATAGACATTAGAGGCTCCTATTCCAGACCACATTAAAACCTCATACTTCGTCCTCTTGTCCTCACACCTCAAAATGTGTTTCCCCCAATCTTCTTTCAAACCTAATAAAATCTAGTAGTAGTAAGATTCTTCCTGATGTTCCCAGCAGCTCTCATTCCTGAAGGCATCTGCAAAATGATACTTCTCAACGAAACAGGCTCTTTTGTACCTTTGAGACCATCACTTTTTCTCAGGACCAGTGGCCTTTGTGACAGCAAACTTCAGTGAAAATGACCCCAGCAGAGTAAGTGCCTCTTAGGCAGAGTCTGCAATGGCTCTGGCTGCAGATGCCCTCTTTTGCCAGCCTTTCTTGCAGCTTCTAGTAGTATAAAGCATTGGCATGAAGTGCTTAGAAAACCTGAACTCTCATGTCAGCTTCTCCTCCTCTTCTTTCGGATTTTTTGGTTATACTTTTAATATGCTCTTTTGTGACCTCAGTTACAGAAATAGCCACCCAGGTATACCCCAAAGGAAACGATGATTCTCTCGGAAATTTCTTCTGAATCTCAAATGGACTAGCACTTGTGTTTACTGCTTGGATAAATAGTTCAGGTTTATGATCTCTTTGCAAAGATTTCTTCTTTGATTTCGAAGGAAATGTCCTCCTATTGTGTGGAACTTTCTAGTTTGCTGTGTCGAAGCCTAGGGCTTTCCCTTCATATACTGCCTGCTCTGGGTTATGTCTTGTAAATGTTACTGGTCAGTGGCTTGTGGCAGGAATCAAATTACTCTCTTGATTTTACATAGAGATGGCAATGTGTATATATTCTCTCTCCCTTTTTAATCATTTTTCTCAAATTGAAGTCAAATGGTACCTGGCCTTTTAACGTATATAGGTGGTTGGCTCAGAATATGATTCTTGTCAGCTTTGCTTTATCTCCAGCTCTTTCCCTGTGCTCCCTATTTCTAAACAGCTGTGTGCCTTACAAAAGCCTCACCGAAGAATGAGGTCTGTGCTGGTGGAAGAGTGCTCTAAGTAGAGGCTTGTGTTTTCCTGTTCAGGTTACTAGTGAGCATTTGTGCTACAGTTACTATTTTTCTGTTTGTTGTTGTTGATGGAATGGTTATATATCAGGAATTCAAGTTTCAGAATGCTTGTTAATGACGTCTTGCAGGACATTATGATGGTCTTTTTCAGCTGACACTGGCTAGAAACCTTAAGATTTGCCCTGTTTGATATTTTTTTCTTCATGGCAGCATTTATGGAGTTATCAGCTTGAATACTCTCACTGAGCAGGTTTCTTTTTTATCTATAGAGAAATAGCAAAAAATTATTCCATCTTATGTTTTACTTCCCAAATGATGTTCACTGTAGAATCATAGAATGGTTTAGGTTGGAAAAGACTTTTAAGATGGTAGAGTCCAACTGTTAACCCAGCACTTCCAAGTCCACCACTAAGCCATGTCCCAAAGTGCCACATCTGCATGATGATGCAGCTTTGTTGTTCAGGGAACAAGGTAGCTTATAGAATCCTTATTGCTGAAACTCCCTTAATTTGTCAACTTGAAATACACACTGGGTGGAAGAGACTTGCAGAGATTAATTCTTTCTAGCCTGGACAAGGTCCAGATCACCATTAACAACACCAGTTGCCAACTTCCTGTGCTTGACTGGCCAGTGGAAGTCATGAATTCCTTATGGCTTGCTGTTCTGGCATGAAAGCTGTTTAATTTGGATTTTCAGGTTCAAAACCTTCTGTGTCAACAATTTATCACTTACAAGTTTGGTATCCCTCATGGATTTGAGCGTTTAGCTACCTTACACCCTAGGGACAGATGCAAGATACCTCGGAACTCACTGAATGCTTCCAGTATGTTCAGGATGAGTAGTTTTTACAAGCCTTATAAATTGCCCAAGGAGGATGCTGTTTTCTGAGGTTTTCCTGTTTTGAGTTCTCTCTAGCATTGTGTTTGTGTATGTGCTCGTCCTTCTCCAGAACTTTTTTCTTCAAAATCCATCTTCTATAAAATGTTGTGGAAGAAATCTTCATGTAAATGATGCTTGGTTGGTTTTTTAGGGTGGACTCTTGCTGCTTTAAGAGGCTGTGTTGTTTGTCTTGCTACCAATGATAGAAGTTTGTTGCAGTGTCTTATTACCTCAGTCAGGTTATGTGGTGGTGTTGATCCTAGCAAAGAACAGATTGTGCTGGTGAACCTGTAAGTGATGAAACAGTCAGCGTCGGTAACAGTGCTATGTTTTAAGATGGAATAAGTGAAATAATATAGAACTGGTCTTGTTATGTAAATAATATAAAAGTAGATATTTGTTTATTAAAATGTTTTTCTCTTTGATTAATTAATCTCTATTTCTAAATTCATGGCCAGTTTTGAAAAGGACAGTGCATGGCAGAGAACAAAAATGCAGTTTTGTGGCTAAGGTTACTTTAAATGCCCCAAAATAGTTTCATGGGTTCTTAATTTTTGAGGGCAAGTATTTAGGTTAGTTTCACTAAATCTTTTCACAGGTAATCACAGTCTGAATTTAGCTCTGATGGAAAAGTTTGCGGTATCCAGTCATACATTAATCATACATAACTTCTTGCATAGTGGGTAGCAAGGTACCCAAATACTGTGCAAAGTGATGTGTTCCTCTTCAGAATGAAGAGTAAACTTCTTTTCCCCAGATTAAGCACTAGCAGGTAGAAGATAAAGATTAGTAGTCAGTGTTGGTAGAACTAGCTTTTCTCTGGCGGTTTCCTTCATTCGCTGTTGTGGTGTGACAATGTTTTGAAGCCAGTGGAAGTAAGGCCATGAGGAGGTACACATGAAAGACCACCAGTTACAGAATTTCAGCCTAAAATATCCAGTGTCAGAAGCCAGCAGGGAACAAAAGTAGATGTGCTCCTCACAAGATGCTCAGCTTGAAAATGACCTGCAAGAAACCCTGTGTTGTGATAGATACTCAGCTCCTTCCTTGCCCCATTCCTGTCCTGCAGCAGCGTGGTGTCTGGGTGCTTCAGCACCCCACAGAGCCACTCGTGGGCTCTTCTCCCACACAGGTGGGATGTGGGGCACTGCCAAGGCCAGTTAGAGATGCTAGGAGCAGGTACTGAGGGAAATATCTGCTGGAGGCCGTAGTTCTGTTCTTGGGCAATGACTCACCTTTCCTGGTGGGTGGCTGCAGCGCCCCTTGCATAGGGCAGTGCCAGCTCTGCCAACTAACCTATGGAGAGGTTCTGCAAAGGAGTTTCTACTCTCCTCCTCATAGGCGTAGCAGCGCTATGAGCAAGTGTCTTGAAGTGTGCTGGTCTGGGTACAGGTTTTCCTTGTGCAGGCTTGACTGTGCACAACACATGCTGTATAACAGAGCCTAGCCTTTTGTCTTTGCACTTCATTCCAGTTTAGTGTCAGCAAGAACTTTTTGAATGGTATGCATGTTGCGGTTCAGATGTTGGTCCTGACTCAACGTTCTGCTCTCACTTAGCCCCGTGATGGTTGTTAGCAATTGCCTGCATTGCTTTGTGGTGAGTGTTAGTGGCTGATGAGGCACCATCTGTTACTGTCTGCTCCTGAAGGCTGGTAGTGAAGTAAAGTAGGTAAGATTTGTATTAGATTGAGTACAATACCAACATTCTGGTTCCTTACCTACTTGGTCTATAGTCTCATTCTAGACCTTGAGATGACTGAGAATAGATTAAAAAAGTGGAAGAGGATATTGCACATCTAGTAAGTGTTTCCCCTCAAGAATCTGCAGTGTGCATTCTGCGGTCAGAATTCCCTATGCTTTTAATGCCTGTGGGCATCAGCTGTATCGTCATTTATTTGCATAGCATATTTAAGTTGTTTTACTGGCCTGGTATATTGTGTCTCAAAATCTCTTAACACAATGGTTCTGAGCAGCTTTGTGTTTATATTTGTTGTTAAGTGGCCTGAAAAAGTGTTTAGAACTTGTGATACTGAGAAATAATGAGTTAAATTTATCGTGTTACTGGTAAACCAGCTAAAGCACATGTGAAACATTGCTCTGTGGTGTAATAAAGGTAACAGCAGATAATTAAGCAAACAAATGTTTATATGTCCCAGAGAAAGTCTGAATACTTAAAATAAACATGTCTGAAGCTACGAGTACTACTGGCAGGCTTCAGCTGACAAAGGAAGAACTCTGGGATTTAACTTCCAAGAAGATCACAGCTTGCACAATGTATAATATGAAAGAGCAGCAGCTGCACAGAAGTGCAAGAGGGAAGAGTGCTGAGCTGTCAGTACCTAGGGTATCTGGTAATATAAAATGGACTCTGTTAGTAGTCCTTTAAGAAAGAATTCTGTTTTTCTTATTACAAGAGGGATTATTTTAAATATCTGGTAATGCTTCTGTAAGTGACATTTGTATTCAAATGTATGTTTACTTCTTTCTATAGGCAATTAAAAGTCTGGAAGATTTGATTTCAAAACGCACCACAGATTTCAAAGGAAGTAAATCTACATGAAGAGCTACAAAGGGAGTTGATTTGAGAAGATACAGTGCTTGTGAAAATGTCTTCAAGTTGTGCGACTTCAATGTTTGCTTTGATGATTTTGTGCTTTGCAGCTGCAGGTGGGTGGCATTATGTAAATCATGCATTCATTGGAACTTACTGTATATATTCAGAATTATTGATCAAAAATACTTTTTCATGCTGGAAAAATGTAGGTTAGCTGAGTCTTACATGAAACTACTGTGATCGTAACTGCCGGTACGGTGATGTGAGGAACAGTGATGTTCCTGTAAGAGTGTTTTCTGCACCTATTTTCCCCTTTAAAATCATTAAAGGACTGCAGTTGTAAAGTAAATTATTTTTGTAATTATTCTAAAAAGAAAGTAAGAAGTGTGTGATGCACATATATTATAAAGGGGAAGGTTGCTGTGGAAGCCTTTGGGAGTGAAAGCAGGGTAGCTCTGCCAGTATGTGATGCTGTGGTGCTATTAGCTCTGCCAAGAGGGTGGATTTACTCCCTTGGGTGCAGGGTTGTGCTGGTGAAGCTGAGCTGGGGTCTCTCTCCAGAGCTAGGCTGAAAGGGTCTACCCCTTTTCAGTTCAGTGCTGCCTTCAAGGGCTGTAATCTAGAATGAAGTCTCTGTTGGTTCATAAAAATAAAAACTGTCTTACAGTAACTTGAGACAGAGAGAGATCTGTACAGTTCAAGTACCTATCTTGTAGTTCCTTCAAGTGCTGAAGTGATTCTTCTCCATGTTTGTTTGTCAAAGTTCTTCCTGTGGTTGCAAGGGGAAGCCCCTTCTTATGTGTCCAGCATACAGCGTGGGTCATTGGAGAGGAGGCCAAGTGGATATACAGTTAGTCAAAATGAGATAGTGGGAAAAGTGGACAGTGGACAGATGGCTTGCTTAAATCTGAGATGTCCTCACTGTGGAAAAGATGACCAGCTTGGGAAGAGACAGGGCTGAGCAATTAAATGTGCTACACTTTGGCTTCTTTTCATCGTCAGCATGGAAAATTATGTTGTTTCAAGCCCTCAAGCCTTGTGGGACTTTCTCTGGGCTTGACCTCCTGAAGGCATCCATCCAACATTAGTAACTTCATTGTTTAATAGTACATGATGCTAAGGTTTTGCAATAGCTTCATTCCACATGAACTTGCAGCAATGCAGGGTGTGTCTGAGTGTGTCTGCGGCTTGAGCTGAGCATGTGAATGCTGGTCTTGGCTGAGAAGAGCGATGGCTGGGAGTGAATCTGAATTCGGAGATGCGTAAAAATTGGCTTTGAAAGAAGGCGCTAGTGAAGAAAATAAAAACTGTTTTAATTGATCACAACCACAGTTCCCTTTTGCTGCTGAAGAGATTGCTTGTCCAAGAAGTCAGCTTGCCTCTCAATGCCAGCTTTAACTAACCCACTACTTTGAAAGTGTTATCAAGCACAGTACTACTATTGGTTATTAGCATGTCTGTCCTGAAGTTTGTTGTGGTTTTTTGGTTTTACTCCCTAGCTCTGTGTTTTCCTCTGGCAGCTATTCTTGAAGCAAACTCTTAAAAAAGCACTGTGGCCTTGGATTTGATCAGATGCTTATTCATAAGTAGAATAGCAGAGCAATTTTGGCTAGAAGGGACCTCTAGAAGTCTAGTCCAGCCCTCTGCTCAGAGCCGGGCTAGTTTCAAAGTTCCTTCTTTTTCGGAGACACATTCTTCCCACTATCTGCATGGGAAGTAGATAGCAGAAGGGAGTGGGAAGGGTCACAGTTTGTTAGGAGGAGGCAAGGAAGCACTCTGATTGTGGTCCTGTGGGTTTTGGTTTTCTTCCATGCTTTTTATTTTTGCAATAAATTCTTAATGAGAACACCTACTTAGTGTCCTTTACGGAGTATAGTGAGCACAGTGAGATAAGTGGAATAAAGAACTAACGTACTGTGATGAAGTGTGTGTGTCAGGGAGTGATCTATATCAGATATAGTTACAACCAGGGAAGGGTTGTTCTCAGAAGGTTGTTTAGATAGAACTTCTGCAGTGTTTTTCTGTTAGTAGTCCTGTTAACCTAAACAATTATACTTTAAATTCAGGGACTTTGTGTCTATAGGCAAAACAGGGGTGGGAGCAAGCAGCACGTTCAAGTTGCGTGGCAGATGCCAGTGAGCTGTTGTCAGCATGACGGCCAGGGGACTGCAGGCTCGGCTCTTAGTTGCTGGTGTACAGAACCCCTGCTTGTTCAGGCTTGAACCGTTACCAAGCCAGTATAAATAAAACTGAGGAGTATAAATGAGACTAAGAAGTATAAATGAAATCCCTGCGTGCCTGTGGTGAAGCCTGGGGGAGGCAGGGGGCAGCATGCCACCTCCCGAGGGTGTTCAGTTTTATGTATTGAGCTTTTTCCAGCTTACTCTTGGTTTCTGAAGCAGTGAGGCTGATGCAGGAGGGCACACCTTTTTCTTGTTTGCCACTGCTGCTATTGGTCTAGGTTTTGTTGCTGGCATTCCAGTACCTTCAGCATTGTTATCTCTTTAGATATAGGTGATCTTCTGGACAGAATCTGTGTTCATGTTTTATTTTCTTTCCATTTTTGCTTTTTAAGGTACTAATGTATGAAATGTATCTCAGAAGAGCCCCAGTTGTTGGATGGCACGATGCACAGAGGTGCATATTCAAACCCAAGCTACAAAATTGCATGTTTTTCATGCTGATGGCTTAAAGAATACACCTTACTAACTTTGCATTTAAAATGTTCTGCATAAGTATTCAAAGAATATTTGTCTATTCCTCTACCCTCTCTTACTGCTCAGATAAATGTAGCTAAATGCTTATCTGAATCTGATTTACTTTGAGCTTTTACACAGATTGCTTGTAAGCTCTTAATTATACATCTTTTATTGTACACAAAAAGAGTGCAAGGAAAACCTCGATTACTGTGAGCCTTTTCTTCCCCATGGAAAGTCCAAGGCAGGATGGAGAAGAGAACTGCTGGCAAGCTACCTGCCTGTCTGAAGGAATTATGTTTTTGAAGTGGTCTTAGAGTAAGGTCTGGCAGCCTGCAGTAGGAACTCTGCATAAACACTCAGAACTGCACACGCTATAGCCTTGGATAACCTCATAAGCAAGTCTGGCTTTGTAGTCTTAGGAGCAAAAATGTTCTGTCCTAATGTGGCTTAAATCAAAGTCTGAAATGTATTTTTTACTTGCTGGCAAATTTGTGCAGTTGGGTGCATGATGTCTGTCTGATTAGAGGGCAGCTGAAACAAGTACTTGCCCTAGACCCTAAGGGCCAAACCATCAACAAGATAGGTTCTTCTAAGAAGGAATAGGAATGTGTTTTAAACTTGTTTTTTTCCTTTTTCTTTCCTGCTTTACTGTTGAGCTGAAAAGAAGATAGAAAGGTGATGGAGCCTGTGGATCTGCACTAGCCCAGGGTCTCATTCAAGCCTCCTGGGGTAGATCCTCCGGCAGTGTAATCATTCCTGCTGCTGACAAAGCAGTGCAGCTGTAGTGTTGATGCCAACCTGAATTTACCCATGCCAGCTGTATTCTCCTTCCTTCATATTTGGTGTTTCTTGTGCCTTCCTTGTAGACACTTTTCTCTTTGTGAAGCTGTCCTTTAGGGGCTGTAAGGGTTCTTGTGAAAGGGGCTGAGAAATAAGTAATTAGGAACCACCTGATGAGCTTTTAAAGGTAGAAATTGCTCTTATTTTTTTTTTTTTTTTACCCCTTCATGAAGTTTTGTGGCTGTGGTCAGGCTGATGAGGAGAATTCACCTGGTTACTTTAAGACTGCCCATTCTGGTTTATCTGCTTATTTTAGGTCTGTCTCTATGGTTTTCTTTCAACAGCTCTTTATTTGCTAGTTCTCTGCTGTTGTCCTAGCTTTCTTTCTTTCTTTCTGCATACTTGTTCTTATAAGTAATCTTGTGTTGTTCAGAGCATGTGTGCTTCATTTTCAGTAAGGCTCTTTGCCTGTATCTGGTGTATCATAGAATAGTTAGGATTGGAAAGGACCTTAAGATCATAAAGTTCCAACCCCCCTGCCATGGGCAGGGACACTTCCCACTAAACCATGCCACCCAAGGCTGTGTCCACCCTGGCGTTGAACACCACCAGCGATGGAGCATTCACAACTTCCCTGGACAACCCATTCCAGTGCCTCACCACCCTTACAGTAAAGAATTTCTTCCTCATATCCAATCTAAACTTCCCCTGTTTAAGTTTGAACCCATTACCCCTTGTCCTCTTTTGGATCTGTGCCCCCCAGATACGGTGGTGGTGGGTGCCATGTTAATAAGCCTAACAACAGGAAGAAATAGGCCTTGTCATGGCATCATTTTTAGTCCTCTTTGAAGAGGAGCTTCCCCTGACCTCAAACACGGTGTATCCAAAAGCAATGTAGGATCCTTCAAAGTATGATAGGAAGTCCTTCCACTGGAAGGTAAAGAACGCAGTCTAAACATACATATGCTGGGAGTCACACAAATTTCTTTGTTTTAAACAGTGTTTGCTGGGTATTTTCCTAATGTAATTAAATGGTAAGCTT
This sequence comes from Bolborhynchus lineola, assembly GCA_025448015.1. Lineage (NCBI taxonomy): Eukaryota > Metazoa > Chordata > Aves > Psittaciformes > Psittacidae > Bolborhynchus > Bolborhynchus lineola. The sequence goes on along the minus strand of JAOEHX010020935.1, from coordinate 31,626 downwards.
TATTTTTTCCTCAGTACGTTTGTTGCCAAGAGGTGTGGGGGGTTTTGTTTGTTTAAATTGTGGTTAGAGGATGAGAACCAAGGGGCAGAGGTTGGCCCTTGAATTACTAGGGCTGAAGTAAAGCACAGACTGCAACTTGTGAATGGATAGAGAGCTCACTCTCCACCTCCTTTCTTCTTCAGTTCTTTCTCATCATCATTAAGTGATGCAGTGAAGCTGATTCGATGAAACTCTCAGGCTCAGTCTAGCTTTCCGTGTCAGTCCTCTTATAGTCTTGTTTGAGACTGGACACAATACTGTAGAAATATTGTCAGAAATGCTAGATAGAGGGAAATAATAAATTCATAAGCCTGCTGGCTACACTTGCTAATATACCTGTGTGCAGTCATTCTTGTGTTCCGCAGGGACAGCAGTGAAGTCATGTTTCCCACTTCGGTTCACCCAAACTCTCCGGTCAGCTTCCTCACCAGTCAGTCCCAACTCTATATATATCCATAGGGTTATTCCATACAGGATGCAGGAATTCATGCTTGTCATGAGGGAAGAGTGAGAGCAGGACAGCCATGCAGGGTGAGGGGAGATTGTGAGAGGAGAGCAGGGGCCACTATGGCAGGTAGGGGAGAGCAGGGGCAGCTGGGAGAGGTGGGGGGAGAGCAGGGGCCACTGTGAAGCAAGTGCTGGGAAAGTTGTGAGGGGACAGGAGGGGTGGCCTTGAGGGAAGAGCGTGAGGGGAGTTCTGGGGTGGTTGTGAGGGGAGAGCAGGAGCAGCCATGGGCAATGAGGGGTGGCCATGAGGGGCAGGGCTGGCAGCTATATACTGTGGGCCACTATGGAGGGGCAGATGAGGGGTGGCTGTGACTGGAGATCATGAGGGGAGATCAGTTTGCCCTTAGTGACATGGTTTAGTGGTGGGCTTTGCAGTCCTGGGGTAACGGTAGGGCTCGATGATCTTAACAGTCTTTCCAACCTAGTTGATTCTGTGGTTCTATAATCTGCCGATTTTTACCTTTGTTGAAAAGCGATGCAGTCCTATCCCTTTATGGTCTGGTTAGGCAGTCTTTTAGAGGATGAGATAAACCAGTATGCTGAGCATGACTTACAAGCTGAGAGAAGAGTTAGAGGAGCAGAAGGCTGGTTCACGTGCTCTGGCTTGCTTGTCTCATACCTGTGTTGCTGCCGTGCTCTTTTTCTGAGAGCTTGTCATGCTTTCAGTGCTGAGAAATACTAATTAGGAACCACTGATGAGCTTTTAATGGTGAAAAATGCTCTCTCTTTTTTTTTTTTTTTTTCAATCATCCTTTCAGCACCACGATGGTGATTTGAAGCATCTTCATGTCAGCTGTTTATCTGGTAGGGAGCCAAATGATGAATTCCCAACTTCATGTCAGTGAGCTGGTGAGATAGCTTTGAGAAGCCAAAATAGACATAAAAAATACTGATAGTTAATCTAAACTTCACACAAGAAAGAAGTAATACCTTTCAAGCAGTAAATGATGTAAGTGAACAATTTAAATACAAAGACTGATCAGAACTGGGACGCTAGACTAAATCTGTAGGTCCTCTGAGTTAACGTTTCTCCAGCACTGCAGTTTAGTGACCTGTTCTTGTGTCAATTTGGGTTTTTAATCTGGTTTTCTGCCTGTCTCTCTAGCAGCTCAGTTGAGTCAGATACTGTGCTGTTTCTGTGTGGTTTATGCATAAATGGTATTTTTATCTTCCAAAACCACACAAAAATTCTGAAGAACTTTTTGGGCATCACTATACAGAGAAAGGTTATGTATTTTAGAAGAGGTAATTATATCACAGACTTGGAATGGTTTAAACTCACCAGACTGCCTTTTTCCTGTATCAGCAAGGCTCTGAAGCTAAAACCAGTTGGATTTCAGCAGAGTTCTGCTTCCATGTGGAGCAGTAGGATGTTGGATTGTGGGTCCTGATTCAGCAAAACAACTGAGTGTGTATCTAAGTGCTTTGCTGAATGAGAGCATTGATGGGTAAACATGAAAGTCTGTTTCTTTGACTGAAACTGACTCTAGATGATGCCAAAGGATTCCTAAGAAATATCAAGGCCATAGTGCAGTACTTGATGCAGGCAAATCTATATATCAATGTAGATTGAGACGCAGTAGTGTTTCTGGAGGGAAGCACTCAACTGATGAATAGTAGTTTTGCAGAAAGCGTTATGTCATGGGCTGGTGAATGGCATTAATCCTTATCTTTCTAAGGAAATCTGTTGAAGTTTTTAAGGAGAAACTTGTCTTTAAGAAGTCCTAAGCATCACATACTTATTATAGAAATACTGTTCTAGAAATAATTCTTTTGTTTTCCAAAGGGAATTGGGATTTTGCTTTCAGATCTTTTAATATCCTTTCTGTACTGTAGGCCCTTCTTAACTCCTTCGTAGCTTTTCCACCAGTCATTTATCTTAAAAATAAGACAGACCCTTGATCTCATTAATAGAAAAAATGGGAAGGGCATGCTTGGTTAACTAGAAACAATATTTTTGTCTTGTCTGATGTCAAGGAGAGGTAAAAAAGTGTTCTGACTCGAGGGTCTACAGAGTAGAGAAGTAGGTACTCTGGAACATACCTGAAAATAACTCTTCTATCTAACGAGTATGTGCATCTTTATTATTTTAGAAATCATTCTCCTCCCATCAGAATGACCTCAGGTGTTGATGGGCTGAACCAGTTCACTTTACAGACCAGTAACTTTATTTTGTGCATGCTCCTTTCTTTTGCTGCAAGATCATATAAATTCTGTCCTTTGGACTAAGGAGGGCATGTGCAAGCATTAAACAGTTTTATCTGTAACAGGAAGAACGAGGCTCCAAGGGCTGTAGGACCCCAAACCCAGCATTCCTGCATGTGAGCCTAGGGTGTCTCAAAGAGAAATGGAGCATCCACTATTAGAGAAGAAGTTGTTACTTGCACATGAAGAATGTATTGAGTTTTTGCAAGTCTTTTACAAGCTTTTTGTACTGAAATATATTTGCATGAATCAATGCTGTTGTTTTACTACTGGTTATAGTATAGTGTAGAGAAAATAGAGGGTTCAGATATGTTCCTTCTCAAAGAGAAATAATTTCATCCTCTGTAGCTAATGACAAGAGAAGGAACTGAAGTCCCTCAGGCTGTAAGTCACAGGAGAGATGAATTTGGAGTGAAAAATATATATTTAGCACAAAGACTTCGTGCCATGTTTTGTTACCTGAAGGCATTAATTGGATTCCTCTTTGGCGTAAACTTGTTTCAAGTCAGTGATATTTCGGTGAGGATAAATTTTGACCCCAGGTGACAAAGGCCAAGGTTTTAAGTAACTCCAATGAAGTGTAGCTGCTCCAAGCACAGTGAGCTTTTCTTCATATTTTTAAGTGTACTTTATAGGATGGAGCTATTGTTCCCTTATTGGGCAGCTGCTACACTGTGAGACTTACTAATAGGCAGTTAATAGAAGGATGCTACCTGTCAGGGTTGGAAAGAGCTAAACAGGAAAGTCATTACTGTCACTATTGAAAGCAGTGCATAGAAGAAGTAACAAAGGAATTCGGGGTTAGATGATGGGAATGTTTGTAAGGTTTGTTGCTTGTTTACCTCTTTAGCAAAATTTTACTTCCCTTTGGAACAGGTTTGGTGTTTTGGGTGGTTGTTGGTTTGTTTTAAAATGTTTAATTAATTTACTAACACTTGGAGCCAGGAGTGGGTAAAGAGTTGACTTTTGTGGTTATCTTTACTTCCCGTCCTCTTTTTCTTCCCTTTTTAGGTCACCAAATTTACCTTTTACCTGAAAGAATGGTTGATGCAATTCAGATTGGAATAAATAAAACTTTCTTTTATTAATTTCCATTTAAATGGAGCAATAAAACATCTGTTCTATTAGAGATTCTCCTCAATCTATTTTGATTCATGGCACTAAGTCAAGCTGAGATTTTTTTCCTCCACAAGATTGTGTGCCTCAATGGGAGCAAATGGTCACTGAGCATCACAATGTCATGGCTGTTCTTCAGGCCTCAGAAATGGTATGGAAGCGCTCTGCTGTGTTTGAGGTGGAGTCTTCTTCAGGCTACTGACTGATGCACTTTTCACAGAGCCAACTCACAGCTGCCCTGTGACTTGGTGTGTATGTGTTCACCCTATGTGTGATTAAATACGAGTGCCTGTGTCTGAAGGACCTTTGGGAGAGGGTGGAGTGAGTTATGGGCTGACAAATCGATTCTTCCCAGCTGTGGCATGTCCTTGGCCATGAGCAAAGCTCATGGAGAAGAGCCCAAAGGCTGGATCAGTTCTTCATGTGGAGGTGAAGATGCCTCGATGGCCATAAGTATATTAATTATATCTTTATATATGCTTAATTATAATTAAGTATATTAAATGCATAGGCCTAACCTACAAGCCTCAGCTTTTGACTGGAAGATGAAAGGTTTGTATCTGGATTAGTGACTTTCTCTGTGATCTCATCATGAGTTATTTCATCTCTCAATCTTGGTCTCTTAATATGCAAAACAGATGCGTTCTGCCCTGTCATCTTTCATGCAGATCTGTTTGAAGTGCTCAAGTAACAGCTTTAAAGTGCTTGGATCACATCAGTGCTAGCTGCTGTTATCTCATTAACTCTTCAAAACCTCCCCCCTGCCCTTTTTTGGAGGCATGAAAATGGCAAAGGTTTTATTTAAAGATCTGTCGTACTTTCTGCCTGCCTTGTTTGTGTTTAGACACCTGCATGACCTGGATGCTGAACTGCAGAAGTTCTTTGTGATCTCAGATAAGGAGCAAGCTGGTTGAAGTTTTGGCAAGTCATAAATTACTTATGATGTCCTGAGGAGCGCCTTAAATGATGGAGCTGCTTCTCTTTTCTCTTTCTTCTTCTGCCATGCCAACCCTCATTTAAAAGAAAAAAATAAGTTAAAATTTATATTTTACAGGAAGTAGAATCAGTCATACTTGAAGCAAAGGAGTGGGAGTATGGAACACTCTCAATTTAGCTGTAGGCAAAAGGATTTTCAGGTGAAATGTTCTCTTTTCTTGCATCACTAGAAGAAAACTTAGCAGATAGGACTGCGTTACATCCCATGCATTTTTTGAGCGACATGTTAAAAATTAAATATGTGGCTTCAGTTTCTTGCATTGCACTTCACCTTTGAAGATAATTTGTTAAACTACGTAATTTTGAAAGTTGTTGGTTTTCTGCCTATTGTGCTTTGAAATGTTAGATCAGTCTGGCAAAAGTTCCTCTTACAGCGCTAATGAATTTGAAGCAGTAGTTAATTGTTCTATGGGATATTTTTGCCTTTAGGCTGAGAAAGTAATAGGTGTTTGAGAAAATTGGCAAGAAAACTGTTCAGAGATTACCTTGGATATCACTTGTCTCAGTTGCTTTTTGGAACTAGGCCAGGAATAGTTGTTTTTCTTGCTGAAGTAGAGCCTCGTGGCCATACTGAGCGCTGATGTTTGATCTCTTTGATACCGTCACAGAGGGAAGTAAGAGAGCTAAAATATGCATCATATCAAGGACTCAGTTTTTGAAAGGATTGCAATTGTCTAAACTCTAACACCTAGGCAAATGCTTCTCCAATGTCTCATGTTACAAAGCCAGATAACTGACTTTAGTAATTGGTTTTAGAACAAGGGGGTAAAAATCATGTAACTAAAATGCTTGGAATAAGGAATGTTTCATGCCTGTGGCAGAAAAAGAAAAGCAACCCTGGAAAAGGCCCTGTTCTGTTGCTTGTTAATTCTCTTGGAATCCCAATTATCTTTTTTTAAATGAGCAAAGCTAGGGTGGTTGTTTTATGCAGTTTCATGCAAAAAGTAAAACAATGTGTAAGACTGTGATGATTGGATTGAGAACTAAAGTTACTTAATTCAAGGTCTGTTACATTTACTGGATCTTGAAAGTCCATTTGCAGCAAGAAGCCTGTAGGTCAGCTCTTGTGAGTACCAAACTGAGCTTCAACTTTATTGGTGTGATTCAAGAGAAAAGAATTCTAATGAAACAGTACTGAATATTGACGGTGGTGTTAAAGAAATGGAGAAAACCTACTTAGCTAATTCTTCTGGTTGTTTCAGCATCACACAAGCAAAAGTTTTCAGCAAAGGAAATTGTCCAAGGCATTTCAAGTAAAGGTTGTTGGTAACAAAGAAGCTGCCCTGCCTCGAGAAGTCCTAGAATGCAGCTTCCCTTTTTCTCCAGTGAAATCATAATGCACTTAAGATGGTTTTGTAGGTCAAGCACTCATATATCTGTCTGTGATTTGACAAAAGTGCTGAAAGGAAATCAGGTTTTACTGGGGAGTGTTCCTGAGCAATGAATCAATGATTTTTTGGCCTAATGGCCTGGATTAATTTAATTAGAGCAGTAAACATTTTTTTCTCTAATTGGGTGAACTAATTTAGTAGATTCAGTTCTGATGCCTGTGTTGTCTTCCTTGTTCTACTTGCTCCCCTTAAATTTTTGAAAGGAGCAATACTCTGTTGCGGTAAAAAGAATCTGATTTTTCTGTAGTGCTCCTCAGTGCCAGCCTGTATGCTGGTGCCCAAGTGCTCCCTGGTGTGGGGTCCCTTGCTGGAATGTTTCTCTAAGGATTCATTTGTCTGTTTCCTGGCCTGCAAGCCCTGCAACCTGGGAAGGGTTGATACTTACTTTCTACTCAAAAGTCATGACATTTCTGCCCTTTAATCCCATTCTAAACCAGTCTTTGGGTGTCTGATCCTGGCATGGTCCTATAACCCTACTTCTTAGGACAACTTTATGGCAGAAATTTGAGAGCAGTGTAGCACAGCTCCTGCTTTCTTAATGGAATTAATCCTGGGGTTCATGTCCTGAAGTGAGTAACCATCAGTTATCCTGGTCTGAAGTTTCCTGATATTACTTTTCCACTTCTGATTTGCTTTTTTCTTGTTAGGTCTTCCAAGCTATTTTGTTAAATAAGCCATGAGCGGTGCAGTTAGAGATTTAGTGGGAACCTGCTGTAGTGCCAGTGAGGGGCTCATACTGTTACTCGCTTCCAGTAGGGACCCTGCCATGACTGCGATGCTCTCTGCTCCCTTCTTTCCTTGGGGGTGCATTCTTCCCCCTGTGGCTCATACCTCAATGTAGCTGTCTGTATCCAAGATGTGTATTAATATGTTTTCTTAGTTAGGATGATCTCATCACAAATGAGTATTTGATGCCTTTGTAATGCTCCTAATATACGCACAGAGCAGCTGGCACTGACTTTTTAAACAACAATCCTTGTAATCTCCTGGATAATCTCAAGGAACATTTAAATACAACAGTGCAGTAACTTTGGAAGTTTTAAATGTAAACATTTTTTCGCATACAATGGCTTTACATTCTGGGTTATATATGGGGTCTCTCTGCATTTATGGTGAATGAAAGCTGCAGTTGACTGTCCTAGGCAGTTAACTAAACTGTTCATGGTTATATTAAGGGCTGTTAAAGAATTGCTGAATGGGAGGGAGTACACTTCCGTGGTTTATTTCTGAATATATTTGATTTGTTATTGTAGCCTTGTTATCCATAAAAAAGAGTGTTTGTGCTCAACAAGAACTTCATTCTTCTTTTCCAGGCAATCTTGTGGCACTGGGAGTAGGGCTGAGAGCAGTGGGACTGCTGAGCTGCTCTGCCTTGTTTCTCTCTTGTTGTGAGTCAGGTCTGTGTTGACCTCAGGGGTATGTGTATGCTGTGTCTGTTTATTCAGTTGTTTGTATCCCATTAGAAAATAGTGGTACCACTCTTCAGCTGGATCAGTAGGGGGTGGTTTTCTTAAAGCGTGGATAGTAAGGCTTATGCTTAAGTAACTTTCCTTGCGATGTAATGTGAAGACTGCCTGTCAGTTGTACAGCCAGTAAATGATCACAAATCTCATGAGATGTTAGTAAAATAATGTGTGTTAACTTCGTTGAAAGCAATGGAAGTTTAACCACTTTTCCTCTGATAGGAATAGTAAGTTTCAGCCTGGCTCCTATGTGTTTACATGAGAGCTTTTGAAGTCCTAAAAGAGCAGTTCGTTTTTCCCTGCACTTTCATGATTGCTAGGGCAAACACAGGGACCCTTGAAGGTAGGTGGCAGGAGTAGTGGCCTCCCTTTGTGTTTTTTGCAGCAGTTCATGTTTGTACTAGATCAGAACTGTGTTTCCTCTTATAGAAGTATTGAAGTATTGTTTGAGTATTTTGAGTAGCTTCATCTGTTCACCTGGTGGCACATTTAGACTGCATCTACTGAGTAAAACATATCCTGTCAGAATTGGAACATATGGCAACAAAGCCATTTGATTTACTGCCTTAGCTCTGCCTCCCTACCCCAAAATATGCAAAAGGCTGTCAGAAATGCTTTTTTATTCCTGTAACTGATGTAACTGTACCAATCAGAAGGGTTTGCCAACATAGCAGATTCCAACACCGATGTACAATACATTATGGAAAGGAAATGCACCATTGTACAATGGGATGTTGAAACCCACATGCTTTTCCTATTAAAATCGTTAGATGAGAGGCAGTAGTCCTTGTCTGGACTGAGCTGGAACCCTTCATCCGTGGGGTGTTAACGCTACAGCGTTCCCCAGTGGAAGCCTGAAACATCTGAGCTTATCTCAACCCTATCAAACAATATGAAAGAACCCTTAGGGTGATTTAATCAGGCCTTGTATTGGGTTCTTTGTCTGCTTTTTCTTTTCAGTTTGTATTAAAATGGTATTTGTTTAGCATTCAGCTTTTGTCAGCAGGGAAGAATAGTGCCTAGCTCTTTTTTTTTTTTTCCCCAAAATCAAAACCTGATGTTACCCCCTAATTATGGCTATGTTGAAGTGGGTCGTTTGACTGTTATTTTATTCTACAAAAATAATGGTACTAACTAAAAAAATACATATATGGGTATGTGAGATGCATAGCAGTGGGCACACTCAGATTACTACAAATTCCAGCAAAACAGATTTTACTCTACGAACTGCCACCACCAAGTGCTGACTCAGTGACAGTTCTTATGTATACCACTAATGTTTAACAGGAAGGGATATTACTCACTTCTAATGCTCTTTCTGGGGGATTGTTTCAAAGCTTGCAAAGCATGTATGAGGCCCCACAGACTGCTGACTCCACTGCAAAGTTATTTTACATGTAGTAAGTTACAGGATATTAGTACTGTTTTCTAAATACTGCTGTCCTTTACTGATCGTGCTTGAAAACAGAGTTATGCTGTTGTAAGTGTTGCCGAGTCACTTTGAAAATCTCACTTTTAGTAGTAAGGTTCAGCAGTAAGGTTTCTTACTGCTAACCCTTATGTGGGGCTGGATTGTTGGTTTGTCTCTTTGTTGGAAGGAAAAAGCCACCCTGTTCACTGTGGTATCTGCTTCCAGTTAAGTTGTGGTGAGAAAGCTTCTATGTTCTTGCAGTGTGAACATCCTCAGGCTTTTACATTTAGTTAGTATTTTGTGGTTAGTTGTTGCAGAATCTACCTGCCTTTTGGTTTTTTCCCTCCTTGAAGCTGTGTTTGTTTGATCATTCAAAAAGGAGCAACTAGAGTTTCTGTGTACTGGAAAAGACAATGACTTGCGCTGCATCACTGGCAGTACGGTTCACTGTGTGAGTCTTTGCTGCCCATAGCTTCAAGGGGGCTCTTGCTTTCTTCAGACAAGCCCTTAAAGGGGAGTTGAACCCTTGCCATACAGAGAGATGGATTTCAGCTCTGTGGGGTCTCTGCAAGGGAAGTACTTTAGATGTGCATGTGTGTGAACATTTTATATTTTCATGAAACCTGAATCAGCTTTGAGGTTCCCTGAGACTCTTTTTCCAAGCAGCAGTGTTACTGCGATACATGCCTTAGAAAGGTTATGTTAGCATTGGGCACAAATGACTTATTTCCTGAGTTAAGACTCCTTTCCCCAACTTCCCTTTAAATAAAAAGAAGGGCAAAAGTCAATAAAAGATTACTTGGGAAGAAGAGCCATTGTGATTTCATGTGGAGGCCATCTCAGTTCTCTTTATATATCTGTTGCTTGCCTGGGAGTATACGCTGTACTCATGTCCTGGGCTTGAATTATTTCCAGCTTATTAATAGTTTTGCAAATGCATTTAACAGTTAACTGCCAATGTGCGTGCTCCTTGTGGTTACAGCTAACAAGCAGCTGGTCAGTACATTAGCAAAATTTGGATTCAGTTAACTCTTGTAGATCCACATCTCTGCATTTCTTCAGATACCTTGTCAAAACTATATGGGGAGTAATCCCGTAGGATAACACAAAGAGTGTGTGCTTAATAAGGAAAGAAATGAGCAGAAGGAGGTCAGGGAGGAGAAAATCCATTTGCATTTTGGAAAGGAAGAAAGGATGCAATGAGCAGGGTTTTGAGTTGTTTCCTAGGTAGAATGAAGAGTGGTAGCCTTTAGTAAGGAAGTCCTTAGGCAAAACTTTACCTCTGGGGAAGTGGAAAGAGAGGCATTAGTAATTAATTTTAAGAGCTTTGACTGATACTACAGATCACCTTTCGAGAGAGATTTCTTAAGTGAGCGATTTTACTTGTCTGTTGAGAATGATTTTGTTTTGGTGTGGGGCTAGTTTCATTTCTGGTGGGGGTCTGAAGGGCAGAGAAGAACCTCAAGGGTACTGATTTGTGTTTTATTTTACAATTGAAGTTACATACTTCTTTGGCTACTTTAACAGCTTTGACTGAATCTCATTCCTGACTCATTCTGTCAAAATGTACATTTGAGATAATCAAAATCATTCCTGTCCAGTGATGAGCCATTCTTTCTTTTAATGAAGAGGAGGTGCAAGTATAGGATATATACAGCCAAATCTTTTTACATGTGGCTGCCATCTGCTTGAGCTAAATGACTCCCTGTGAATCAGGCTTACAATATGCATGCTCTCTGTTCCCTATGAAGATCTGCTCCCAAGTTGTTGAGAGTCATCCTTTCTCACTCTCCCTTTAGTCCTTTCTCTGGCAAATCTCCCATGGATTTCATCTGGATTCTTGCCTGATGAAGGACTAAGAGCTTGACCCTGTGAGATAATAAAACCCCAGCATCCCCACAAGAACCTGGATTTCAATGGGAGTTGAAGGAGGTATGTGCTGCTACAGTGTTCAGCATGTTATACTGGGTTTAAGGTAATGATTTTAGGACTTGGCTCCTTTACAGGATACATACTTGCTGGCCCTAACTTGATTAAACTGCAAGTATATTACCATGATTTGAATCCTCAATGGAAAGGAAAACACATGGTGTCTCTGTGGATTTTGTGGCTTATTTAGAGTGAGTTTTCTTTTTCTGAATGTGTATATTGAGATGTTCCTCACCAGAAAATTCCGGTTGATTGGTACTTGTATTTATTTGGAGCTGTTTTCCTAAAAGCAGGGGTCCAAGAGCAGATTCCTTTGGGAAGCAGAGGCCATGAAATTGTAAGTTCTAGGAAGTGTTGTAACTTTGATTCTTACTGCACACAACCTTCCAATATGATTCACCGTTTCCTTAGAAGATTCCGGTATCTCCAAGTTCTTGTTAAAAACAAAGAAACACAAAGCTAATTATCACATCCCAGAAGAAAACACATTACATACTTAGGCCATATAATGAGATAATGAGTAGTGACCTTCAGCTCTTTGTGTGGATAATACCATTTAGACCTTATTTACAAAGCAAACTCTCAGACCCAGGCTTGTTGTTTGAAAAACAGAATTCCCCACTGAATCTTTGAAGGGAGAATGAACTATGGAAATTCTTACACAATCCCCAAATTATCTTTCAATTAAAAACCAGATAAATGTATCATACAGTTTAGCTTGCAGATATTTTTGACATTAAAAATTGTTCTTTAGTGTTATAATACTGTTTATAGGTTTCTCTCTGGTTACTGCTGTGCTGAAGCATAAGGAAACTCAGTTTTAGTTTGAAAGGATAACTTTAAATGTTTCTTGAGTTTCTACAGCATGGCTACATGATGCCTACCAAAAGTATCACTTTGTATTGACAAGCAAATGACAAACATAGATAATATTCAATTAAAGCAACATTTGTTGAAAATGTAGATGTATTTGTCACCTGAAAAGCTAGGTAGCTTTTTGGTGTTAAAGCGCTTTCAGCCTTTCAAGACTAGCATTTCTGTTTGTTATAAAAACAGGTTTTGGTGCATGCAGTCTTCTTTTTCCCCATATAATTGGCATCACATAAGATTCATGGGGCTGGGTTACACTGTGATTTGACACATGGTACTATCTGGTCAAACAAGATAACACTTGTGTGTTAAAACACGTCATGCTTATTATCTTCCTGCAACATGGACTTCCGTTGTGATGACCTAGTGGCACATAATGTTTATGCAGATAGGAATAGTGAAGTTTGGGTGTAAGTCCAGCAGAATGGATATCCTTTTGCTAAGGCCCAAGTGGTACCTGCCCCAAAGAGATTATAATAAAAAAGGTTATGAAATAGACTGGCAAAGGTGTTCTTGAACTTGCAGCAAGAGCTGTGTATAAGATGTTATCAACCAAGAAATCTGTGTTCATTCATCTTAAGGAAGTAAATATGGAGTTTGACTGAAAAGAGTGCAAAGTTGTGAAAAGAAAGAGCAGACGGCAAAGACTGAAAGAAAGAATGGAAGAGATTATGGGGCATATGTGATCAAGTGCTGTTCTGTCCAGATGCTGTATCCTTATGTACTTCTGCATACTTCTACCTTCACCTTCTATTGCATTGTGCATAACAATATGTTGAGTTTGTTCTTTTTAAAGGAGATGTAAATTGCAAGTTATGTTTGTTGTGGTAAATAGTTCAAAAAGAACATGCTGTGTTAGGTAAATACGTTAATTTCAAGTCTCATTTAAAAGCCATCAAGGTTGTTGGTTTGCTGGTTTTGCCTAAGGACAAGCTCACTTTTTCAACTGCTAAATTTCTTTTGCTCTATAAATTAGTGATAGTAATGTTAACAGGTTATAAATGGGGAAAATATAGCCCTGGAGTCACAGTGGGGCAAGGCATTTATCTAAAGTGCTAAGCTGCCCTTTAAATGATAGTTACATATTTAGGAAAACCAAATCTGTTTTGCTGAGTGCAAGAACTTCAACAACCTCAGATCTTTAACTCTTTGAAAATACTCTGAAAAATATTTGTCTAGGTCTTAGGACCTGGTTTAGGTCATCTTGCTTGGAGACAACTTTACTGTGAGCTATGGTGGAATGACCTCTGGACTAGTGGAGGGCTGGTTAGTTGTTCTTCCCACTTCAATATTGGCTTAAAAGTTGGGTTTAATATTTAACATCGCACTTCAGACAGCCTGTTTTCAGAGCGTGGTGTAAGCACTGAACTTGTTAATGTTCAGGTGTTGTTTCTGTTGCTTCTAGTCAGCCTTTTTGTATGGAGATTCACAACAGGGATTTCTCAGGCCACTTGACCTCTGCACTTGTATTCCACTCATCCTGTTGAGTCAGCCTTATGAAGAGGACAAAGTTCAGTTTCTTCCAGTTTGGGGAGGAAAAAACAAAGATGTTTTGTGCTTTTCATAACTATAATCCAAAAGCAGTGAGCTTGAAGACCAGATGTATTTATTTAGTTGTTTGAATATTGATGGTTTTATAGAAGCAGCACCAGATGAGAAAAAACATGCCCTTGTTCTGGACAGATACTGTACCCAGCAATCAAACCTCTTTGTTATTGAGGAGATACTTATTAATTTTTAAAAAGCTTTTTTATGGTTAAAGACCATAGAGAAATCTCTTCTTGGTGAGATGCTTTCAGAGCTGGTCTGAATCAGAGATGCTTTTTTTCCTCCTGTAGAAAGCTTTCTCCTCCTTTGAGGCAACAAGCTGTGTATCAAGTTGTCCTGCACAGTAAAAACCAATAATGTAAAGGGATTTGAATTTTGTCATTCAAATTCTGTGTTGCTGATTCAGACTTTCTGGTTCCCAGCTCTGTACAGGGTGGCTCTGACTAATCATCTCTCTGTACTGGAGTGGCTGGTGTCTTTCGTACAGGTACATGGCAGCAGTTGGTCATTTTGGCATGACCCTAACAGCTAGCTGGGTGGAATGGGTGTAGACATTGAAATACAGGCAGTACTTAGAAACAACATATTTTAATCCTACTTTGAGCTACTTTTTGACCATTGGAGCATTCATCTGTATTTAAGATGCTCAAAGTGTAGCTGGCCTCATGGGTTAGATGCTGCCTGCAGCAGGCTATCCAAGACTATCAGAAAGTAGTTTGCCCTTTGTCACCATGTCTTTTTTTCTGCCTGGAAGCTTATTCTGGACAAAATAACAGGAGTTTGGCTGTTTGTTCAGGACCTCCTGGGATCTAGATGCTTAGCTGAAGTTACTGATGCAGGTCTAGAATTGCTTCCAGTTATTTAGAAGTTCTGGTGAAATGGCCATGGTGCATGGGCATATTGGTGTTGCATTGCTGTATAGCCACGCAGGATCTCCCCATGGGAACTCTGAATTGGAATGAAAACCCTTCTGCTTTTGAAAGAGAGGCTTGAACATCGCAGAGCTTAACTTTCTTTTATTCTTCTTGGTTTTGCTGTTGTGTTTGGTATGGGCTGACAAATGGTTACTCCTCTTTGTATTAGAAAAAGTTCAGGGCAAGACAGCATTTTACAGTGATCCAACAGAGTTTATCCCAAGTTCTTCTACTGCAGGGCATTTGCCTACAAGCAGCCTTTTCTGCCATGGCAAGAAGACTGTAAAATTTAATATAGACCCTTTCTATATCCTTGTAAACTTCTCCCTGGACATACTGGGAAATTTTAGCAACCTACCCTGTCTCAGTAGTAATGCAGATGAAACTGTATATGGTGTGATATTTATTTTAGGCCTTCAGATAGTATGGTGATCTTGCAAGGCAAATGTGTAAAGAAACTGCAAAAGATGGCATGCAATAGTTTTCAAATCTGTAGCATCTTATGAGCATACATTATTGTCTCATAAAAAGATACTATAATGGTTACCCAGGATAATTATGAGAATCCGTAAACCAAACAGGATTTACTCAGGATCTGTTTAATCAGGACAGTAAGTAAAACTTCCTGATCCTTATTTTAATTTCCCCTGCATTTCCCCTCCCTTAGCCTTCCCCTGTGACAGGTAGAGGTTGGTCTAACTTGGGCTGAGAGCTCATCTGGTAAAAGCATTTGACAGCTCCTTCAGTCTCCTTGAAAATGATTCTGTGTGAAAAAGAAAGCATTAGGTTGATTCAACAAGAGCGAGTAACTTCATGGTAGCTGAAGACTTGTGCCATGAGGTCCCAAATATCTAAATTACATGAGGCTACAGTGTATCCATCTAGCAAATTATTAAACCCATTCAAACCTTGGCTTTCTCCCCCATTGGGTCTAATACTTCAGTGTAGCTGTAAATGCAGTTTCCAGGAGCTAAACACAGAAGATGAGGAGAGAGGCGTGCTGAAATGCAATTTGGTACTACTTACAAAGAAGTTAGCCTCAGTCTTGCCTTCCATCTGAGATATTAATAGTGGGCTTACGGGAATGCTGGTTAGGGAAGTAATTTTAAGAGACCTTGTGTCATGCCTGCAATGTCCTGTCATTGTGAATGGTGACTGTAGTAATGCTGAGGAAAGTAAATGAAATTGCTTCAGGAAGAGCTGTGTTCAAAAACAGTCTCCTGCATGCCCTTCAAATGTGGAACAAATACCTTCATATTACTGAAGTGTGATTGATTTATCTCATTTCCACTGGTTTTTTTTTTTTTGTCAGCGTAGAGGGCAGATAGCTTTGGAGAATGTGTGTGTGTGCATATTTGCACATACACATATATACATGAAAGTTAGTGGGGTATTGCATGAAGCCCTTTTGATAATTAGAGGGGTTGCTAAGCTGTGATTATTTGTGTTCTCCACTGTGGAAAGGTTTAGTCAAAGTGAAAATGCATGAGGGACTTTTGAAAGTGGTAGTTGGCGTCACTATTGTGCTGATCATGGACTAGAGGGAAAATGTATTTGCACAGGCAGCACATCTTCTAAAGTCAACTGTATCTCTTTCTAGGAAGGTCTTTCCATGCTCAGTCTGTGGTTTTGTGAGCACAATCAAGTCTGATGGCTGTCTTCTGCACACAGTGAGGATGGGTGCAGAGTACACTACTGCCCTTGGTGGGAGCCAGCCTAGGTGCTCCTCAAGCCTTCCACCCTGCCATTCATTGCACCAAAGACCAATGGAAACTGCTTAGTCTATTGCTGGGTTAGTTTCCTGTCACATTAGCGAGTTGAATCAGCTCCTGTCGAAGGCAGGTCTGATGAGCATCAAAATGGGCATAAAGTAGCTGGGAAGTGTTGGTGGGAAGAAGAGAGGTGGAGGGAATGAGACACTCTGGCTTTGGCTGTGGTGAGATGTGGGATGATTCATTCTCTCTTGTAAACCTGCAGAGTTCACTTTCAGTGGTTTTCATTCCTTCGCCTGTAGAATTAGATCTGTCAAACCTGCCATCCTGTGAGAGGCTTGCTCATTTGAGTCCATCCCTGTGGTCCCATGTGGATGGCACAGTACCCTATGTACGTGAAGCACTGAGCTGTGCCCTTGGTGCCAGTCATAGCATTTGTCACCCACAAGCCGGTGTGTGGGGGCCTGCCTGCACCCAGGCTGGGATTTCCCAGCAAACTTCAAATACCATCTGTGCACTAATTCACCATGCCCTGTTGCTGCCTTGGCTTGGGGCTTCACCCCAGTGCATGGCCAAACTGTTGCACTTGTCTACCCATGGCTTTCCCTGGTCTAAGGGCTCCCATCTCCTGGGCATGAAGCAGTATTGCAGAGTGAGTTTCATTTACTGTATTAGCTGTCTTCTGATTTTTCACTTTGGAGGCAAGTCTGGGCTAATAAACTGAGGTTTTTAATCTCAAGTGCAAATTGAGAGTAGATGTGAAGAAGGGAGATCGTAATTGTAGCAACAAACCCTGAATTCCCTGATTCTTCGCTACTAAAATTGCATGAAGAACATCCTTTAACATGCGTTCTTATGTTTGATGGGGGGGGGGGGGGTGATGTTGCATGCTTTTGAATACATTGAGCCAAGTCTTTGCTGGTTTCTGACTTTAAGAATATCCATGATCTTGCTGAACTACGTGAGCTATCCTGCCTACAGTCAGCCAATGCTGACTGCTCTCAGATAGCTTAAAAAATATGATTGGGGATTAGCTTGCAAGGATAAGGCCTATTACCATGATAACTTAAAGACACTTTGTATTTCTGCTGTAATGAGGCTTCTGTTTTAAACAGAAAAGGCAGCTGCAAGGTTTGGTAGGCCTTTCTTTTTTATTGTTGCAGTTATTTGCCTGTCTTGAGAGTTAAAGTAATTTTGTAGCTGAGCTTGTCACACAGCAGGGAATTGAATATTTGGTAATAAGTATTTTAAACAATGTTTTAAAGATCTTGGCATGTGGACTTTAGAAAACTCTTTGGTCTTGTTCTACAAGACCTATGTTTATAAAACATAGGCATATGCCTGTGGATATCTATTAACATGTTCTTTTGCTTAAGGTAATCAGATCTAAATGTTATAGATTTATAGATTAATATGTATCTTTTCTGAGGAACTTGAAAACTAACACGATAAAGAATTTTTTCTTATTTTTAATCAAGATTTTAAATCATCTTTTAATCCAGAAATGGGCGAATTTTTTTGAGGAATAGTTTTGGCATATATGGAAATAGTGAAGGTAGATGCTTCTTAAAGCCCAAATTAGGTCAGCTGCTTACTGTTGGTGCTTACTTGATGGCTGTTCTGATTGACTTCTGTTCCTATTAACTCAGAAGCATGGGGTGGTTTTGTCTTCTGCAGCAATATCCAGGTGTATAGTCAACCCTTTTGAAGTATGGTTGCACATACCACAGACCATGGATGAGCAGCTGAGCCATCAGTGACCTGTGGATCACAGTTCTAGGACCACTGTTCTGTTATGTTCGTAGCCCTTGTTGGAGATAGATCTGTGGTTTCAGCTATCTTGATGAACCTGGAAAAATATTTGCCAGCATTTAGTTTTATAGCTTTCAGATAGGGAAGTGTGGATGCTGTTCCCCGGTCCAAGGCGATGCTGTCCTTGAGTTCAGGATAGAGCAAGGAGTACATAAACATTCCTCAGTACTGGGGCTGAGCTCACGTTGCCTCCTCTGCTTTATGCAGTCAGACAGTTTTGTGTACAGGGTCCTACCTTGTTAAAACCAAACCAGATAATAAAATTAGCAAGTCTGAAGAGAAAACCTGTAAAAGGGCATAATCCAGAACTGATTTACTTGCTGATTCTGCAACAGAGGCTGAGCAGAGAGTTGGTTAACTGAGTGGGGGATAGGGAAGAGTATAACAGGTTTTGCCTTTTTTCCCTCCTTTTTTTGCATGAAGTTTTTACTTTTTTCAAGACAAGACTGAAACTTTAAGTGTTTTGAGGAGGGAAGATTTGTTTTGCTTAAGCATTTGACACGGAGACACGGGTCGGTTTTCAAGGTTTGTGCAGTGAGACGTTTAGTGAACTCGTCTTTAAAGGGTCAGTTACAGGAATTCAGCCTTCAATTGAACTTGTAATCTTGTTATTTTTAATTAGGAAAGGGCTGGTGCTCTCTCAGTTGCGGAGCCATCCTCCCCCAAGACTGTTTCCTTCCCTTTGGCTTTTGCTGCTTCTGAGGCCCCCTGCTTTGATGAGACCAAGGCAAGCAGTTGCCAACTGCCACAGCTGGAAGCCCAAGTAATGGAGCAACTTTTTTCCCTTTTATGAAGGGGCCTGTCCACTGCTGAACATTTCCAACCCGTTTACAGCTGAGGAGGTGGGAAAAGCAGCTCCAGCACGTCCCAGTCTGGCTGGCAGCATGTGCATCACGCGTTTCAAAGCCGCTGCTCTTGTTCCGACTCCGTGGCCAGCGGTGTGTTTATCAGATCTTCTCCACATTCGGCACTGAGCAGATGTTCCCTTTTTTAGTATGAAGTGATGTCCCTGACGTGCTAGCCTGGGATTAGGGAGGGGAAGGCTTATAAAGCTTCATGCTGGAGTGGAGCGCCTATACGTCAGCATAGAAGGACTTCTGACAGGCAAAACCAAGGGGTAAGAGGGGGAACCAAACCACAAAGCAAAAAGCCTTTTTCACTGAATGCCTGGTGTTGCAAGCAGGGTCCACATGCTCCAGTACTGGCCAAGGATTAGAGAAAGTGACTGCTAGCCTGTTGCTCAGGTGTGTTAGATACGAATGGGAAGTCTCCCATGTGCTCCAGGGGTAGTGGCAAAGTTAAAGCGGAAGAAGCTTGTGTGCAGGTTGCTCTTGAGCTTAAAGCTGTGCTCTCTGGTACTCCACATCTCACTCATCAGAAAGATTTCTTTGCAGGGAAATCACTTCTCTCTCTCCACATGTGTGTGCATTAACATCCAGAATGCATTATTTCCTCTTTGAAGACCAAAAAATGACTTACCCATAAGCCAACTGTCAGATAAAAAGCAAGGCATCTTACTGTATGATGTAGATGCAGTGAATGACAAGTGCTGGTGAAGCCAAGTGCCTGCATAGGAACTCTTTAATGGAATAGTAAGGGCTGGATAGAGCAGAAAACAAATTACGGAGAAGTTTGAGAGTTGTGGAAAAGAGTGCATAGAGAAAAAAAAGCGTAGACAGAGCCTCTGTCAATTCAGTGTGTCTCTGTGTGAAGGAGAAACAGCAAATTGGGCCCAAATAAAAGAAATTAAATGAGAAGGAAAACTTTAGCTATGAATTTATTTTGGAGCTTGGATGACCTATCAAAAATGATGCTCGTGTTCTGAATTAGAGGAAAATCTGTTAATGGTTTGTAGAAATCTCTAATGCTGTAATGGTTTAGAAATGTTTATTGAGTGTCTAATAGTTCCAGTAACAACAATTATAAAATCCTGGAAATTGGAAGAGTAGCTATCAACTCTGGTTGGCTTGCACCCTGGTTCAGTTAACACGAGGCATCTTTAATCTCTTCTGATCTTCTTGAGGGTGGTCTCGTTAGCCATCAGGTAAGACTTGGGCTGTAAATACTCTTCACTGCATGGTAGCACCCCTTGGACAAGTACAGCACCATGTATTTTGGTCAAAGGTGGCTCTGTGTGTAGCTCCAAATGGAAGTCATTGGGGATCAAGAATAAACAAAATCCTCTTAAACCAAAAACCCTGCCCCAATTGAGTGAATATGTTGTATAATCTTACTATTGCTATGTATTTTGGTACCTTCCTCTGTAGCTATTGAAGCTGCCTCAGATGGGATATTAACACTTCCTGTGCTAGTTTGAAAATCATTAGAACTTGTATCAGCACCTTCCAGAGTACCCAGGAGTATACAAAGAACCAAAGTGTACATTTGCAATTTAAATAGGTAACACTTTGCTGAGGGGCTCAGAAGACTTTTTTTTCTGAAATAAGCATAGGCTGCTGAGGTCTGATCTATGTTTACACGTGGTTTTGTGCATGCTTTTTGATGATGCACGAATTCCTGTGTGGCTGATCATGAAGGCAAGTATGGTTCTTTTCTCTTTGCCTCCTGAAACTGATTTTATGAAGTCTGGCATTTCCTCTCTGTCATCTTCAATTTACTCATTACAGGAACAGCAGTAGTGTGGGTAAGATGGCTTGAGGAGTTTCAATTTATTGAAAATACAATGGTTTTGAAGCCTGTTTAAGTTATTTTTGTTCTAAGCAGGCATTTCATTTTCATAGTCTTCCCCCCTTCCCCCAGCTTTTGGCCCCAATACAGAGCTCTCATGTAAACCAAGCAGAATGCTTCCTGTCGTTGTCTGATAAAAAGTGCACTTCCATTCATTGTTTTCGTGCAACTTCCTATCCTTTCTACGGTAAAGAGGAATAAATTTGAGAGAATTTATGGGCTATCTCTGGGGAAAAGAGGCTTTCACAACAAGAAGTTTGACTGCTGTTTGGAATAATGAACAAGGAATGTTGCAAATAGTGTGTATTTGTTCATTTCTTCCTTTTTGTACAGTTATGGTGCTTAAGACAAATTCATCCATTAACACTGGCGAAAACTGAATGCTACATTTGGTCCTGCTGTTAAGGCACAATGTTTTACTTGCATTTTAGAGAATTTGTGATGTAAGTCAGGCATCTCTGAAATACAGCTGTGTCTGGGGTGGGGAAAGCCCTCAGTCTCAGTAATGTTAGCTACTGCTGAAAAACGATAGGTGCTCCACAGACCTGAGACTTGTACAAGAGCATGACCTACGCTTGAGTTCTAGACCAGTTGCTGGGAACTTGTCTGTTTCTACTAGTTGACGATACCAATGGGAAAAACTCAGCAACCCTTTCTGAAACATTATAGTGGACTACTTTGTTTTCACTTCTTGGGCATGGAAAACAGAGGTTGTGCTTTCTGGGTTTATTTCCTTGAAGGTCAACACATTCATGCTGTCCTGTTTATACAGTTTAAAAAGATGCTCTTGTGTTAGCGGCATCTTTTTCAAACACTCGACTGGGAGAAGGGATGGGAAGAGAGAGAGAATATGTATGGAAGTAGTTGGGTATTTAAGCATGGAAAAATACTAGAGAGGAATTCCCATAAGCAAAGTTTTGCTGCAAACCTCAGAAGAAGGTAGAGATCAGATGGTACTTCTGGTCAGAAAGAGGTTACATGAATGGAGCTCTTTGGTACAGTACATCTACTTTGAAAGACTTCTTTGTTTTGCATGTGCAGATGTTTGTTTTCTAAGATTCTGCCTTACACATAGCTGTGTCTTAAAGTTGTGCTCAGCAGATGTTAAACCAAACAGATTTTTAACTCATTGCCTTTTCTGTTTCATTGATTTGAGGTGTATGAACATGACAGATGGAGTTCCTTTTGTTAAGCAAGATACTGACTGACTGACATTGCCTAGCTTTGCTGTGCTTGTTCAGGCTTTGAAATAAGTTTTGCTGTATAATGAATTAATTGGACTCGATCATTTACTTATTTTCATGAAATGGGTAGCTTAGGTATAGTTAATCGTTTCTAAATAGCCGTACATTGCTACAGAAGTTGAGCTCTATTGGATAGTAAACTTTTCCAATTGAACTTATGTCAATTTTATGTCCTGGTAAGGACAAAACATCAATAGAAGATTATTTTGAAGAAAGTAGAAGAAAGCATTTCTACTTTTGAAATGTAATTTGTTTGTTTTGTGTTTTCTTTTTTCCTGCATGGGGGAAAAAAAAAAGTGAGATCTGTGCAGGCACCATTTGAAGTTAGATCATCTCTGCTAAACAGATGAGATAAACCTCATGTTTTTCCCAGTGGTTAGAAACAGTGGGAATGGATATTTTGCAACACATTCTCCAGAGAGGCCTAAAGGATTATGTTGCTTAGAAGGAGAAACCAGCATCAGAAGATTGTACCAAACATAGCAGCAACCCAAAAAAGGTATGAGGCATCTCATCTGTGGGTCCTAATGGTTCCCAGTGGGCAGGCAGAAGATGCTAGGTAGATTTTACTGTGCATTACAGAAACATCTAGAAAGACTACAGAAAATAGAGGATCAAAATACATTGCAGATTAAATATAATATATTGAATCATCTGAATAGTTTGGCCCCTACATGGAATAAATCTGGGCAGGGTTGATGATAGTGGAATTGGAATTAATTGTAGGTTGATAGTTGGGTATTGGGAGCGCATGGAGCAAGAGTCTGACTGAAGCATTAGCAACAGAAACCAGCATAAGATGAAGTATGTAGATTAATGCATAGTTCCAAATGATTGGTTTGGGTATTTTTTCCCTTGGAGAAAGAGGTAAGGAGCAGGGATAGTGTCAGGAAGGGGAGTTGCTGAAGATTAGTGGGCTTCAAGCCCTGGAATGGGGAAGCTCTGCTGTGTTTTTGCATAAGCACATGTTTTTAGTTAGTATAGCTCATATGTTTTAACTCTTTCTATGACCAAATCTTGCCATCTGTATTGAACATTTCTTGAGGTTATAGTGGTTTTTTTTCCTCTTCTCAGTTCAGGTTTTATAGCCATTTCAAATAGATGTATGTGGAGGCTGAGCTTTGAGGTGTTTTGGTTGGTTTGGTTTTTAAAAAATAGCCAAAATCAGTTCATGTCCATGAATCTTTTCCCCTGTCACTTTAAACATGTTCCCCTCACCCCTGTGGTAATTCAGTCAGAAGTAGCTGCATCATGAAAAGCACTCTTTCGTTGCTGAGAAGACTCTGCTAGATGTGGTGGTAAAAGAACTCCCTGAAAAATCAGGATATGAAGGGAAACTTACCCAGCCCTGTGTACAAGGGCGATCCTGTGTTTGTGGTTTCAGTACTTTTTTCATGTACCTCCACTTAATTTTGACTGCATATTGTTTTCTCACACACTTTTTTTTATTCCTCTGTCAATTTCTGCTGAAGTCCTGAAATTCATTCAAGGGCTTTCAGGAACATTTACTCCATTTCAGTCCTGCTTTGGCTGCAGTGCACAAAGGGTCTGCTTTTCCTTCTGTTACAGTAGAATCTGCTCTCAATTCATTGATAGCAGTCAGTGGTTAAGATGCAGTGATTGAATGAACTCTCATCAGTTACTCCAGAAATGTGGAAAATGTGGGCTTTTAAGGTTTAAAATACTTTTCCTGGGTAATTCCTAGTTTATGTAAGTAGTCATATTGAAGGGAGATACCTGTTGCATTTCAAAGCAGTGCATAGTTGCATGAGGAAAGGCTTAGAAGACCTAATATGTAGGTCTTCTACATATATATATAAGTAATGTATCTACTAATTACTTAAAAGAAGGACATAAGTGAGTGTTGGGTCATACTGTAAAGTATTTGCATACTAGTTGATGTATCTATGTATCTATTTTAAGTAATGTATTACTTAAGTACGTAAGCGTTGGGACATACTATGAAAAGGCCAAATGTCATTGAGGTTTTTTGTCCTGGTATCAAGTAAACATGTGGAAAGGACAAAGAGAAGAGAACATCTGAATTAGAATGGAATTTACTTAACACTGTAAGCTTATTCCTTTTATCTTATTCCTCAGCCCTCTAAAATATCAAAGTTTTTATTGCAGCATTTAGTGTATCCTATTGTAATTGCTGGGGGGGTGGGGGTAAAATGAAGGTTAAATATCTAAAAAACTTACCCCACACTTTAAAATTTGTTTCTTAAAGTGTCCAGGAATTGCTTTTTTTTTTTTTGTTGTTTCATTTTGTCAGAACATACCTACAGTCTTTTTGTACCCCCCCTTCTCTGACTGTATGCTAATGCAGAAAAGTGATATTAAAGCACCCCTAAATTTTGTTGGTCACTGAATTTCTTCCTGCTTACCGAAATAATGGCAAATGAGCAGCAGTATCATTTTGTGTTGCATGTGCTGTGTTTCCTCAGAGTTGGAACCGCTGCCATGAGCTGTATAGAACAAGAAAACTGTAACATTCTCCTTCGCCTCCCAGCCGAAGAGTCTGGAAGACACAAAAATCAGCAGCAGATCTATACAAATACAAAATGCTTTGGACAGTAATATTCTACTTCAGTTTTCCTACTGGCTAGTGTGAAGGTCCTATGTACAAATCTTCCTTTCAATATCTTGTTTCTCTCCCTGGCATCTTACGGTGGTCACACTCAGAGAGGAAAATTGTATAGTCTGGGAAGAGTCTTTGACTGTCGAGCTTCTTCTTCTTGGTGATCATGGTGGAAATGCCTCTCCTTTTTCATGAGGAGAAACATTGCAGTTTCCTCTATGCCACTGCCTCGCATCACAAAGCAGCTGTGGTATTTCCTGCCATCTCATCTTGTCTTTTCCGTCTCTCAGGACTTCAGGCTGCTTGACAGAACTGACTGATCCTGAGCAGGGATGTCTTGCTGAAGTGCTTACTTAGGAGTTGAAGCTGTTTTTTCATGGTCGTCTGTAGTAAAAGCTGCTCTTTGTGTTGATGGTAGAGGTTGTCCATTATCCTCTACTTCATTTGAATCACCAACCACTTGGCTTCCCAGGTGGTGCCCCTTGAAGGGGTGTGCAGGAAAGAATTTAGTAGTTGTTGTTACAGAGCCACCCATACTAAATAATAGGAACGACTTAGGTTTTCTCTTTAAGTGACAGGCATTCCTCCTCTCTGTAGATTCTAAGTTGCTTCAATCTGTGAGTACAACCGTTTGGTATAAATGCTTCCCTCAGTGAGAAACCCTTAATGAGAGGAAGGTTGTGTAGGTGGTAACTATTCCACAAGGAGCAGTGGCCTTTTGCCCATGCACTTTGTATCTTTAGAAATGAGTGGTAAAGGTCATAGAAAGAAGTTATTACTAAATCTGCTTAAATGCTCTGCAGTGAATCTGAAGCTTTTCAGTTCAAGAGAAAATGGCTTCCCCTCCTGTTCTTTTTACACAACTTTGTTGTCATTCAGAAGTAGGTTAAAGGATACCGTCTCTCTTCTTCCTCCTTGTTCCAGTTGTCATTGTCACTAGCTGATGTAAAATAAATACCCTTAAATTAACCTTCTTCAAAGGAACTTTGTGAAAGCCTGTCATTTGGGCATACTGAAATCCCTGCTTGGACAGTCGGCCTCCTCCGAGATGCGCTTTTCAGTGTATGAAGTGATGAATTCTAGCAGGATCTGCAGTCATTTATATTACTTTGTACCTGACAGCACAGAGATCTCTGGTGTTCCTCAAGTCTTGAATTTGAATTTTTTGTTTTCCTGTATAATGACTAGGTTTGTGTCATTCCTTCATTCAAAAAACACTTAGATGCATCCTTCTCCTAAGGAGTGTTACATCCCATTGGTGTGGCTTGTATCCTCTGGCGTGGCATATGGGAACCACTATAGCATGCCTTGTGGCCCCCAGCAGAGGCTGACACAATTTGCAGGAGCTGGTCATGATTTTCAGCTGACAACAGTGTAGAAATCTCCATGGAAATACAACAGAATGTATATTAGCCTTTACAATTTGAATAAAATCCATCACAGTTATGAGCTGCTCTTGAGTTGTTGTATTATCCCCTTTAGTGCTTACTCCCATTTCTGCTACTTTCTTCCAGCAGGACATATGTTATTCATTAGTAGCATGGATGATATGGGAAACAAGAATGTTGAAAATTGTATTGAATATGTTCCAGATGTTTGTATCAAACAAGGTCGGGTCTGCATGAAGATTTCCTTTAAAAGACTCTTATTAATTGGAAGTGGAAAATAATTCAATACTAAATGATTCTCTAGAATTCAAAATTTGCTTAACACTTGCCATCATAAAACACATATGTAATAAGCAGTTCTTACAATACTGCCTAACCTGCTTTTCATCTTCAAAAGGCTTTGGAGGCATTAAGCAACTAAAGTTTGATTACAGGAAGAGCCAGGATTTGCTAACAAGGTTAACTGGATGCATGCTCAAAGTTAAACAAAAGCCCAGTGGTGGCTGTGCGTGCACACTTGTGTTCTTCCAGAGAAGAAACTAAAGGCTTGTAGCAGCACAAGGGTGTATACTTTGGTGGGGGTGGGATGCAGAAGAGTATCTGTATGTGTTTGGAGCTGATGAGGCAATCTTGGATCGTTCATTGGGTGAGCTGGCCCTTCAGCAGTGACCATAGTGAATTCTGGCAGGATGTTGTTGTTGCTGATGAAGGTGAGGTCAGCAGGAACGGGCTGTGGGGCTGGGGCAGGAAGCTGGGAGAGCCCAGTCCTGGTGTTTGTGAAGGGCCAAGCAGCGCAACAGTAAAATCCAGGCAGGATGAGGCTATGGCTTCACGTTGGCTCTCAAATAGAAGCAGGCAGTGCAGAAGTGCTGAACAATCAGATTTGTAGTGTCATAAAAAGGGATTGCTGTTTGGTTTTTTCAGTGTGGTAGATATCCATTTTTAGGAAGTGCTGGAAGTAAAATTACTTAATGTTTAGTGAACAGCTCAGGCAGCACTGGGGTATGTGCAGTGTAAAAATAGACTATTTTATGCATAAATAAATGGATAAATGGAGAGAAGGTGGCTTGTGCCATAGACAGGCTGACCACCAGTGGACTTTGTGAACTAGAGACAAGTTTTGCTTTCACTTGGCACTACCTCCAGGCATGCAGGCGTACGCTGGGCATGGCACTATACCCTATGTAGTGGTTGGGCAAATTTCAGTGCATTAAGATTGCTGTTTGATACTGCCAGCAGCACATTTAAGAGAAATATTGTTTGTGAGAGTCTTGAGCTCCTAGGAATGGTATTGTGGGTCTAGGACATAGCTACACAAGCACCTATGTGAAACGTGGCAAAAATGCCTCATCTGGAGTAGCCCCTCTGTTACTTACCCCACCGTCATTCCTTGTATGTAGGCAGCCTTACAACATGTGGTCCAGATGCAGTGGAACCAGCCTCCAGTAGCTATTCTTATCTTCTGTTCAGATTTTGAGGACCAGCTGTGCATGAAGCTGGTCTGAAAGCAACTCTACCAAATGCAGGGACTCTGCAAAACCACTGGTTTCTTATATGGAGCAGCTTAGAGCAGCTCTGTGTCCTGTTTATTCAAAACAGAGCTGGCAGAAGCGGCATGCCAGTGGGGTGATGGGGTTTCTGCAGGAGATCTGACCCACTTCCAGCTGGGATGGAGTGCAGGCAGAGCAGGCATGCTTTGCTCTGCTCTTTGCTGTGCAGATAAGCTCAGCTGTGCACAGACATCCAGGATGTGAACTTCTGCTCCCTCTGGGAGTATTTCAGTCTTGCACGTCAAGCAGAACAGAAGGCCTTGAAAGAAGGGCTTGCTTAAGCACACTTGAGATGCCAGCAAGGGAGTCAGTTACAGAGAGACTGAATGTACCAGTCACTGTCATGTTCACATGGATGAGTCCATGTAGGAATTGAGGGGAAAATTCAGGTGTCTTTTCTTCTAATATGGACAGAATAAAGATCAGATGAAGGCTGGAGGGGAGTATTGGTGGATGTACTGCTTGGAAATAGACGTTCACAAGGGAATCCCCTCTGCTGAGAGGGAGTTACTGTCTGTTTCTCCTAAACCTTTCCTGGGTTGTTTTTTTTAGCAACTCCATTTCTGTCAAGTTCTGAGTCTTGCACCTTGTTCTTTGTGTGTGCTTTATGATGGAAGCATCTTAACAAATGTCAACTCCATTCCGGTCTGCAAGAAAGAATTCAGGGAACAAGTGCTCCTTGGCTCTCAGTTTATTCCACAGCCCAGGAAATGCTTGTGGAATTCAGAAATGCTTTTTTGTGCAGATTGTATAACCTGGTCTGCTGCAGGACTTACGCACCAGTGACTGGGCTAATTGGTTAGTAGGTTCTCTGATCTACACTTGTACATCAGGAGAACAAGGCTGGTCCTGTTACTGTTACAAATTCTAAATGTTTCTTCAACCATTACAAAGGGCAACTTTTCATCGTTTGTGTCTTTAGAGGTTTGGGTTTGGTTTGGTTTTGAACTGTGTATCATTGCTTGGACTGGTCACGCTTTGTATACGCATTCTTAAGAAGGAATTAAACCCAAATGAACCTCAAATCCTCCAGGCTACTACCAAGCTCTTTCTATACAGAGTAGAAAGTTTGTTTATCCTGTTTCCCAAGCACAGGCATATGTAATTCATGCCTTGAGCATTGCCTCTAACAAATATTCCTGTGCTGGGGGAGCTGGTGGGATACTTACTATGCACTGGTGGGTTTCAGGAATGGCCCCTTCGGCAGGACAAGGCACGCATAGCCCAAGGCACTGTGGAAATCTCCCTGTGCTCAGGGACTTTGCTTTTTCCTGATGAAGTCTGGTTTAAGATGGACTCTGCCTTCTAAACAGCCAGCTGCTAGCTGTGTTGTGAGTGAACTGCCTTTGTAATCAGTGCTAATATAATTAAACATATGTGTGCACATAAGTTGAATGACCTCTGGGGCTGCAATAGCTGGATGTAGACTTCACAAAAGCAGATGGAGCTATGCCATTTGATCAGCTGAGGATTTGCTTTCATTTTGAACTGATTTTGAAAGCAGCATTTTACTTCTATTGCAGATGCACGCTCTCCAAGGGGGGGAAGAAGTCATGCTTCTAGCTTATATTTCTCTTTTATGCCTTGCAGCCTCTGAACTGACTGGTTGATGCGTGTCTCATTCTTATCTGAGTGATTTTGGTGCAAATCAGGGGTTAAGTCAATTGCGGTCCCCTGTGACCTTCTGAATCAAAAACATACAGTATCTGTTACTGTCAGGGGTGGGTTTGAGTCCTTTTGGAAAAGCAGTGCTACTTTTCATAAATATTTGTCTAGCTTTAGTTTCCTGAGATATAGTTTAAATGTAAACTGCTCCCTATGTTTCAGCTTTTGTGCTATCTTGCTGTATCACATCACGCTGTCTCACGTACTATATAAGAGTATGGCACTACATCATGCTGTGGTGATTATTTGAAAGGGCGTACACTCTGTTTTGGACTAGATATCTGTTATCAGTGTAGATAATTGCTGTCAGACACAAAATAGGCTCAGTAAACAAACATTTCATTTTTATCATGTGACAGATGCCTGCTGTTTTGTACAATCTATTTGAACGTTCACTATAAATCAGCACTGCTTCAAAAGCAACAAATCCAACTCACCCAAATCCTTCCTGATGTAATTACCTGTGTACTAGAGATTAACTTTTCATTGTTATATATACGTGATTACATTTTTCAATGCTTGGAGATAACAATGTTTGACGTAAACAAATAATTCACATCTAAGATGAACCAATTCCTCCTACTGCTGTCACCACTTTGGGATTTTTTCCTCTTTAATCCTTGATTTTTCTCCCTGGTAAAGATGGGACTACATTCAATTTGGAATTCATACTTAAAATTTAGACTTTCAGAGAGAAATGAACCAATAAGTTACTGTATTTAATGAAAATAAATGTCTTCATTTTGTGGGCAATGAGCACAAAGCCTCTGCTTGTGTTCCCATGGGCTTTGTGACCAAAAAGATGATGATTATTTAACAGGTGTAATCTGTGTATTGCTCTTTTCTCCAAATGATGTGCCTCTGTGTCTTCCTCTGCAGGTCCTGTGCCTAGGAACGAATGTGTCTTGTCGCCTGTTAACAATTCACACCCAGTCCATGCCTTGCTGGAGAGTTTCACGGTGTTGTCTGGCTGTGCAAGCCGAGGCACAACAGCCCTGCCACAAGAGGTGCATGTCCTCAATCTCAGAAATCCTGAGGAGGGGCTCGGCCATCATGAAAGAGAGGTAAAGGCGAAATTGCTTTTTGTCCTGATCCCTGGCTGCAAGCGTGTCTGCAAATGGGATTGTTCTACATCAGTTTGCTGAATGAAGCTATTTCTGAATTGTGACCAGAAGGAAGCATGCGCAATGTGTGTGGATACTTTCCACCTATGCTTTGTGCGTCATGAATGAGCCACTTCCATACCCAGCCACTCCCTCCATCACCTTTCACAACCACGAAGTATACTTTAAAAAGGTGGCAGGGTGGGCAAAGGAAATAAGAACCAGATTTAGATCTACAAGAGGCCTTTGCAGAATTGGCTACCTTCAAAGGCAGATCATTTACCTAAATGTGTTGTAAATTAGCATGAATACCTTTGGATCCTGCCAAGACCACTGTAAACAAATATTAAAGTTCAGATTTTTTTTGCCTCTGTAATATGTCCTTAATGTTTCGCTGTGGGGGGACAGCCATACAGAAAGCAAGCGTTGCTGACTATGGAAGTACTCAAGTACAGTCCGATTACTAATTCATGTACATTGCGCTCAGAGAGACTGGCAGGAACTTCAGCTGTTCTGAAAGCAATAGCACAAGCAGAAAATTTTTGATGTTAAGTTGTGCAGTACTGTTGTTTACTCTCAAAACACATCAAAACAGAGTGCTGAAAAGAAAACACTTCATGGCATGACAGCTGAGCTTCTTAGTTCATGGTCTTACAGTATTGCACACACAAATCCTTAATACTGTGTCCTGTGAGAGCAATGAGCATGTACACAATTAGCAGAATTTGTAATGGGAGAGCAAAGATGATGATCTTGCAGGCAAAAGCTTAGGAAAAGAGGGTCTGTTATCTGTGCTGAAAGAACTTTTAAGTGGAGTCTTTTATGTAAAGTGATTTAAATAAAGGCAGATACTCTTGGACATAATCAAAGTCTTCCCATTGGCTTCAATAGCAGCTTTGTTGGGCTTGTGGTGTGTTCAGCTCAGTGTGTCTTGTATGTGTCCATGAAACTTCAGCTGTTGTGTTCACTTTCAGTGTGTACCCTGTCTGAAATATCTGGTGTATGGTGAAAAAGTTGTTTACTATTTTTGCAGTAGGCATCTCGTGGCCTGCCCTCTATCAAAAATGTCAGGTCTTTCTCAGTTCAGCTGTCACTAAATGAATAGAAAAGCACTTTGGGTTTTTTGTGGGGCTCGGAATGAGGAACAGAGATTTTTATATTTGTTTTGGTTTGGGTTTTTTGGTATGGTTTGGTTTGGTTTTAAAAGCCTTTCTTAGTTTGCCAGGCACTGGATTATCAGCGTGCTGAGCACACTGTGAATGCCTGAAAGAAGCATAGGTACAATCAGTTCTTTGGGCATGAAAGCTAAAGCTGTATGTGATTCTGCTATGTGTTTGTCATTGCCTCTTTCATCACTCAGGGACCTTGAAGTCCATTAGCAAATCATAGATAAATTTCATATCAGAGGTTGTAGATCTCATAAGGTGGTCACAAATTTTGTTAAAAACAGGCAAAAGAGTGCTCTTCCTGTTAGGACATGAGGTAGCGGGAACT